>AWOL01S0050010.1:68597-83745 GCA_000715115.1 Nicotiana otophora
AAAAATAAGATTCAGAGTTCAAAAAACCTTTTCACTACTATATACCAAAAGTTGTGTACTCTTGCCCTCTCTTGAGCAATAATATTCTATGTTTTGATTCTTGGCCGGCTGAAAGCCAAGGCCAGAAATCTTTTTGCTCCCGTTTGGTGCTATTTGCTATACTGTTGGATTCATTTTCCTTGTTCATCTTAACTGGTGAGTTATTGAATCTTCTTCCCCTTTCATTATGATTATTTGCTCAATCTGTTACTGCCATTAGGCCATGTTACCCTAAATGCTATTACTTATAGTTAAGACATGTCGAACTTAGTTTGAATTGATTAATGAAATCTGCCTAGTTCTGTGTTATTGAGGACTATCTTTTAGAGTTAAACATGCTTTCATACCTCTTTAGCCATGTATATATGTGTGCCTTAACAGATTTATAATGTTTATTTGTTGAACTTGTTACGGCCTGTTTAGTTCTGTTCTCACTATGTTATGATACCTCTACTAGATTGTCTTAATCAGTTCCTACTGCTAATCAATGTGTTTTCTTTCTATGACTTAGCCTGATCTGAAGTCTTTGTTATCACTGCGAACATGTTTAGGAACTGGCCTTATTAGCATGTGACTTTGTTAATTCTTAAAAACTTGATTATGTATGCTATTTGTTTGTACATTCTCTATATGTAATTATGTCCTTAAGTGTATCCCCTAATCCCATCCTACTCTCCCGAATCCTCATTCTTTGCTGGCTGAAAGCCAAAGCTATTTAGGTTCTGTCCTCTGGCCTCCCTAATGTGAGCATTGCTCAGGGTTCATGTGAGACCCTTATGAACTCTAACACACTAGGATTTGGTCCCTAGTCTTCCTTGAACTGTTTCTGATCATTTTCTCTAGTGTGAGCACTGTACTGGGTTCCTGAAGCCCTTGGGGACTCTGACACACTAAAGATTTGGGTTCTGTATGCTTATCCTTGAAATATGGGTGAATCATTCACTACTGGTTATTGTGTATCTATGAACATGGGCTTTTGGAACTATTGTGAGTTGAAGGCCTGGCCTGTCTAGGTGTATTTGGACCTGCTGTAGGCTCCCTATAATTTTACTTACCTTGTAATTCATTCATTAAATTCTAATTTGTAATAATTATTTGTAATAACAATTCGGGGGTATTAGTAAAAATGGAAAAGGGCTCTTATTTTATACTTGCTATAAAGTGGGGGTAGAAATCCTGCCTATAGGGTTAATGCTGTGATGTTTGATGTTATATGTTAGAAATCATGCTTCTAAGTGTCTTATTGTGTTCAGTCATTATGTGTTAGCAACCATGTCCATAGGCTCAATGTTTGGCTCAATTATGTTCCGTTACAAACCATGCCTATAGAAATGGTATGATCCGATGTGTGTGTGAATTCCTGCTTGCATACTGTTTTGTTCAAATTATAGAAATCATGTCTATAGGATTCAAACTAGATCAAGTTATAGAATGCACGCCTGAATCTGTTTAATTGTTATTTATGCCTGTTTACTGTGCTGCTATCCTCACTAGAAAACATGCATGTGGGATTAAAATGAATAATTTTAGGTCTGTTTCTGTGACTAGCTACTATTTACTATCGCACAAAACACCTAGATACCATGCTGGTAGGCTTAATCGTATTATGCTAAAATCAGTAGGCAAACTTTGTAGGTTCTAATAATCGCACTAAGAAATTGGTTTTATCACATAGATATTTTGCCTATAGGATTTTGTCATTAATAAAACTTGCTAATGCTGATAAGTTTGCATGCATTTGCTGTTTAAATGTGGAGGCTAATTTGAGCCCATACTTGTTCCTATTTGAAAGTCCTAACTATTTTGTATGTCGCCTAGTTTTCTCTTTTTGAGCAACCTAAGTTAAAGTCTAGAACCCTGAAATAGAGGTCCAAATGCCTACTGGACCATAGGCATGGGAAGTGTAGTGCACGCATAGGGTACGACTTAGAATTGATTAGAGCGCTTTAGGTAAATAACTTAAAGATAGTAATTGGGTAGCAGGAGATGATAGTCTGTGTCCGCTGAATAATATGAGTAATACCCTGTCTTGAGGGAGTTACGAAGTATTACTTATGTTGCAAGGGGTGATCCTTTAGGCTAAAAAACTTAGGACCCCCCATTTCTGTTTTAAAATAAATCGTTTATTTCATTTGTCAATTGTTTCTTTTCTCTTAGACTAATTCACATGATTTGAGTTCGTACGAGACCCACCGTTGTGGACCTCAAGGAGTGCCTAACACCTTCTTATCGAGGTAATTTGAGCCCTTACCCAATCTTTGGTGATGCAAACTAGTAAACCCGAGTCATTTGCAATAGGTGCCCTAATGCACCTTAATCCATTAGGTGGCGACTCTCTTTTACACCCTTCCTTTTAAAAGAGTTGTCAACATCGAAACCCGATTTCGCGAGAGAAAGGGGCGCGACAACTAAGTCAAGTAGGAATGAACTAATATTTGCAACCATTAATTCCATAAATTAAAGCATGAACAAGGCTAAATAATACACACTTAATCATAAACAAATACTAAATTAGATACCCATAAGGTTTACACACTAGGGTTGGGTTACAATCCTAGGCAAAATCTAGCTACTCATGCTTGAAATTGAAGAAATAGAAGAAGCAATACTAATTAAACTCATGTTGTAAAGTTAAAATGAAAAGATCTATAGTAAAATACTCCAAAATATAGAAAAACGGCTACAAGATTTGCTGATGTCAAAAGTTGACCTAATTTTGTGAATCTCGTCTATTTATACAAGGCTGAATATTTCGAACAAAAATGCACTTCAGGAGGTTTTACGGCCGCACAATTCCATGTGCGGTCCGCAGAATTCTTCATCTTGCAGGAGCTGGGATTCTGCGGCCGCACAATTCTCAACTGAGACCGCGAGTCAATGTTTCTGTGGTCCGTAGATTTATCACTACGGCCGCAATCTGGTCTTCTACGGTCCACATCTTTACTTTTGCGGCCAAAAGGCACTCCTTCTGTGGCCGCGGAAGTCTTGTGCGGTTGGCAATTTTGAGGGACTTGGACTTTGGAAATTCGCACACCCTCTGAAGTTATCTCCAGTTCATCATTTGCGGCCGCATAATTCCTGTCCGGTCCGCACTTTGTGAGCTTCTGTGCCTTTTATTGCCTTGCATTAGGTTACTCCTTTTTGAGTTGGATTTCATATCGGGAGCCCAACATCCAACATTCCTGCAATTTTGAACATTTCATTAGCTTTGGGAACACCATTCAATGCTTTTAGACTAAAACAAAATCTAAAAGGTGCTAATAAGTAGTCAAAATCCCCCCTTATCAACTTCCCCAAACTTAAGTTTTGCTTGTCCTCAAGCAAACAAAATAGTTCCCACCTCCACGAGTTGAGGGTCATTTCACCCAGTCAAAGGTGAGCCATTCACACATCAGTTGGGACCAACAATTACCCACAATACTTATGTATTATCAATGTCACGACCCAAAATCCGTTTAGTCGTGATGGCACCTAACCCAACCCGCTAGGTAAGCCAATTAACCACTAACCAATTCCAATAATAATTAATAAAGCAATTTAAGTAAAGAAATATTTTAATCTTATACATTCCCCAAGAACTGGTAGAACAAATCATAAGCTTCTAAGAATAGAGTATACAAAGCTGATATGAAGTAATACATCATCAGTTTGAAAAGTACATAAACAAAGTTTTATGAATCTAAGGCTACCATAAACAAGAGGCAGCTACAACTGGAATGCAGGTACATCTTCAGATCCAGCTCCCGACAAACGCAGCAACACCAGCGGCCAATATTTGCACGAAAGGTGCAGAAGTATAGTATGAGTACAACCGACCCCATGTACTCAATAAGTAACAAACCTAACCTTAGGTTGAAAGTAGTGACGAGCTCGTACTAAGGTCAGAGTCCAACTTCCATAACCAACAATAGTTCATAACAATATAAAACAAGTAATACCAGAAGTAACTCAGAGATAAAATGCTCAATAAAATCATGATTTCTGAAAATAGTTCTGCCTTTCAAGTACATCAGTGAAAACCCAAATTGTTTACTGAAGTTGCCAAAAATATGAGTGAGTTTGAAAAGCAGTAATTTTCCCAAAAATTCTTTCAACAATGATAAGATGTTTTATTTTCTTTCCAGATAGCCAATGGAAAAATGCATCACTCACGTGTTGCACGGACAACTCACGTGATATAGTATCAATATCTGTATCCGCACGGACAAATCACGTGCTATAATAAGTCAATATGGCATGCTGCGGCGGGCAGCCCGATCCCATAATAATAAAGTATATAAAGCCAATATGGTTGTTGCGGCGTGCAGCCCGATCCCATAATTATCCTCACAATCAGGCCCTCGACCTCACTCAGTCATCAATCTCTCCAGTCTCTAGGGCTCACAATGTCATGAAACTAGCCCAAAATGATGATATGATGAATCAATAAATAGCAACAGAGACTGAGAGATGATATGAAATGAATGAACATGACTGAGTATGAAATTTTCAATTTAAAACAAATAATTCACACCAATATGACCTTTGTGGATCCCAATAATACTGACACGTTGCCTCAACATGATTTTTAATATGATTCTAAGCTCAATTTCTTTAACACACAAAAACTGCATGGAAAATGCCAAGATTATTTGACTACAAAATTCCATGGAACAATTGCGTCACAATTTCTATGGTGCAAGCCTACACGCCCGTCACCTAGCATGTGCGTCACCTCCAAACAATTCACATAATACGTATATTCAGGGTTCATACACTCAACTCCATGATTAGAAGAGTTACTTACCTCGAACAAGACGAATCCAATGCCGAGCAAGCTAAACAATGCTCCAGAAATCCCATTCTGCGCGTATCAACTTCTGAACGGCTCGAATCTAGCCACAATTAATTCGATTCAGTCAATACCAATTATTGTAATTAATTCCATAAGGAAATACTAATTTTTCCATAAAAATCCGAAATTAACTCAAAAACCGCCGTGGGGCTCACATCTCGGAACCCGACAAAAGTTACAAAATATGAACGCTCATTCAACCACGAGTCCAACCATACCAATTTTATGAAATTCCGACATCAACTCGACCCTCAAATCTTCAAATTAAAGTCTATGAAATATTCTACTATTTTCAACCCAAAACATTAATATATTGATAAAAACAATGATAGATTCATATAACTTAACCAAAACCGAGTTAGAATCACTTATCCCAATCCATATGGTGAAAATCTCCTACACAATCGCTTCAATCCGAGCTCCATAGCTCCAAATGTGTTAAAATGGCTGAAACCTCCAACTATAGCTTCTGTCCAGGAAATTACTCTTCGCGATCGCGGAAAATGCTTCGCGATCGTGAAGTAAACAATTTTCCAGCCCAAAATTTGCCCTTCGCGATCGCGGAAAACCACTCGCGATCGCGAAGAACAAACTCCCCAACTCTTCCAGACAACTTCTAGTATAATGGTCATAACTTTTTGTATAAAATTCTAAATCACAAATGGTTTAACTTTCTGAAAACTAGACATCAAGGGTATAACTTTCGTTTTTGGATCATCTCCAAATTCCTTATAGATTGCGAGATATAAGCTTCCAACATCGGGACAGTGCAGTAGAGATTTTGTTCTACGCGATCGCGAAAGAGCTTCCGCGATCGCGATTCACAAGGCCCCAAACTGTTGTTTGCTCTTCGGGAACGTGACCAAATGTTCGCGATCGCGATGCACACCTCTGTAGACAGAAACCAACAATTAAAAATGGCCTAGAAATGGTCCGAAACCACCCCGAAACTCACCCGAGCCCCTCGGGACCTCAACCAAATATACCAACAAGTCCTAAAATATCATACGAGCTTAGTCGAAGCCTCAAATCACATCAAACAACGCTAAAACCACGAATCATACCCCAATTCAAGTTTAATGAAACTAAGAAATTCCAACTTCTACATTCGATGCCGAAAGCTATCGAATCAAGTCCGATTGACCTCAAATTTTGTACACAAGTCATAAATGACATAACGGACCTATTCCAATTTCCAAAATCGGATTCCGACCCCGATATCAAAAAGTCAACTCCTCGGTCAAACTTCCAAACTTAAATTTCTATTTTAGCCATTTCAAGCCTAATTTAGCTACGGGCTTCAAAATAATTTTTCGTACACGCTCCTAAGTCCAAAATCACCATACGGGGCTATTGGAATTATCAAAACTCTATTTCGGGGTCGTTTACACATAAGTCGACATCCGGTCACTATTTTAACCTAAGCTTTAAAGTCTTGGATTTCATTCTTCCAAACTAACTCCGAAATACCTGAAAACCAAAACCGACAATTCACACAAGTCATAATACATCGTATGAAGGTATTCAAGACTTCAAATAGTAGAAAGGAGCATAAATGCCCAAAACGACCGGTCAGGTCGTTATATTCTCCCCCACTTAAACATACGTTCGTCCTTGAACGTGCCAACAGTTGTTTCCAAACCATCGAATCACTATTCCACCTTACCACGCACATACCCGGGGGTTGATCCCACGTCACCCTATTCCATATAGGCCTCACAACACAACACAATTGAAGATCATTACTTTAACCTTAGTCCGTAAAACTCTTGGAATTCAATTCCCAACATTCTGAATTTCTTACAAGACCCGAATCTCATATTTACACACTGTATAAGTCTGAACAAGCTGCATCTAGCCATAACCATAACCACGGATACAATTACATAGCATACTACACCACTTGCATGCTCGTAGCACCATTCCAGATCGCAGTAACTACTCCAAAACCAACTCGGTACTGATATTAAACCCCATATCCAACAAAACCTTATTCCAAAACCTTCGTACACTGCTGATAATGAAAGAAACACGCAGAAATCTCATGACCCCTTATCAAATCAACAAGTCGTGGAGCTCTCTCTCCCCAACTATAACCATAATCACTTCCTAAGTCGACTTTCAATATTATACTCACGAATATACTGTAATCAAACCTGATAGTACCTATTCTAGGTCCAATGAACTTATATTATTAAACACAACTATCCCATACACACGCCATATCAATATAACTCCAGCCACCACTGCGCAATCCGTGTACCCAAATATGGGAGATGTCTCAAGGAAGAGAATCATATTGCAAGTTCCACAAGCACCACCACAACCACAATGTTGCCACCAACTCCTCAAATTTCATGAAGAGGATAACTGTAGGCGCATGTTCACAGTTGTAGAGGAAGGAAATTAAGGAATCAGATAAATTATCATAGAAATAAAATTCCCACACACGGCACGGACAACTCATGTGCCAATAATATGAATCGCCCGGCATGGTCACAGGCCTCCAGTCCCAGCATATCATACAGGAGAAATTAAACAAGTACATTTGTATATGATAATGAAATAAGATTATCATGCTCCTGGACTGGTATAAATAACACGTCATTGTGTAAGCATATGCAAAGTTTGCTATCACACTTCAAATCGGTAATTTAACGCAGAAATAGTAACTACCCGTTTATTCAGGGAATTAGCCTCTTTGTAACCTCAAGTGTAGCCCAGATAGTTCTTAACAAAGGTAAGAACACGAGAAACGTTATAACTTTACGCTTAACAGTCAACTCTAGGCATATCATAGCCTAAACATTTTTTCGAGTATAAATACCTGCCCTAGTGCCCGCACATTGGCTCAAACCTCACATATATGTACACTTATATTGCGTAGCTATCACAAATAATTAACGCAACTAGTGCCTCCACTGAGTTAAAATAAAATACTCACCTCAAATAGGCCGCAACCCGAAACAATATACTTCTGAGAACTCCCAGTCTCCAAATTCATCGAACACATGAATCACCATAACTTATCCCAACTCCAGCACTAGAATGACTAACACATCTTCCATTCACGATAATCCCATGAGGAATACTTTCATAATTCTTCCGTGCCACATAGCAATAATTTGAATATCAGCAGCCTATCAACCATGTGAGTACTGCAATACCGATGAACATTCGTAAGTCAAAACACAATGCGGCTTCTAAAATGCGCACCCTTCTCAGGAATTACCGAGCAGTTATAACATTTATCGAAATATCTGAAACTGACCATGTTGTCCAACATTCGTTACCTTCTCTTCAAAACTGAACTGTCACCTTATACATGTAAATCCTAATCACGCACAACACACTAAAGCTATTATGCCATCATGTGACAAGCACAAGAATCCCATTATCAACTCTACGTCACCAGCAAATTACATACCCGGTTAGTTAGAAACCTTCCTCTTGCTTCCTTCCGGGAGGAAATCTTAATACACAACACGTTTCCCACACCAGTAGAAAATATCTGGTTCAAACCATGGTAGAAACCATCAAGAACACTTTGAAATCCATTTTCACATAACCAAGCTATTAGAACTAAATTCCTCTAACTCGACCAAACCATGTAGGTCACCAAAACCCAAGAATATTGCCACCAAAACATCTGTAGAGTCTCACAATATCATAATTACCCCTATAAATACCACAACAGAAACACCCACTGTGAAAATACCTTATTTGAGTCTAAGGCCGTTTCATTCACCTTCCTGATACCGAAATATAAAATCATAATGATATACAAAAATGCCACAAGTCTCGACACCATCCAACTTAAATCTCATATTTTAGCCATAAACAAATCCGCAAAAAA
The DNA here is from genome assembly GCA_000715115.1 of Nicotiana otophora. Taxonomy (NCBI): domain Eukaryota; kingdom Viridiplantae; phylum Streptophyta; class Magnoliopsida; order Solanales; family Solanaceae; genus Nicotiana; species Nicotiana otophora. The sequence goes on from AWOL01S0050010.1 coordinate 77,327, forward strand.
TTCTCAATTGTTACATATTAATCTTGAATCCATTAGAAATTTCTCGAGAGTCATCCACTCTGCTCAAATATCAACTGCACCGCCCAAACGGGCCGAAAGACACATGCCCCATCAGCACAAAAACATCCAAAGAAGCACACCTGCCTTAACACCACCAATAAAATTCATACTCCGTGCGCACTATATCCTTCACAAATAACAACCCACTTATTCCATGATTTTCATATACCCATAAAGTGCCATAACCCATATCCAGAAATTTTCTTAGTCGAGTCATTCTCGAACTCCACCTCTGCAAGTCATCACCGACTCCTAAGTTACTTTAGTCCAAAACAAAATTTTGACACATAACTATGAATTGAATTGTCAATAGCAGACTCACCCACTTGGCTCAAAGCCATAAATTTAAACACTCGATAACTCACAATATCCATACTCTATTACTGCCATAATACTTCAGTCAGTTCAACGAAAATTCTTCTCAAGCTCATACAACGCCAACCATAAAATACCTCAATCGTACGCTAAGCTCACATTCATTCTCTTAACACTCAAGTCAACTTTCTTAACCCGCTTCAAATTCAAACCTCCACACATACGTCCTGCTGGCAGAAAAGAAACTCTCCACTCATATTATAAAGATCACACCTCTGTAGTTTATTCCACAGGTGATAACCCACATGTTTAGCCTCAAACTGGCATCTTTCTTTACCATTTTTACTGCCACAACTCCTACGTAATCACTTAACCTTCATGAGTTTGAACTCATCAACAAGACACGAAAATTTAATTTGTTCCACAATTACACCACGTGAAAGATCCTTCAACACATTCATAACTCGAGACTCTACATCAAATCGAGACAGAAGTCAAATACCCAATAGTCCTTTTTACATCTCAAGCAAATTTGTTTTTCCCTTCACTTTCAAATCATCTGAAAACATCCCGTGGTCACAATAAAATCATCATATGCTCACCCAGCCATTCATCGAGCCACAAATTCCACTCATAGGGACACTACCGTACATATGAGTCTAATTGTACAAGTTCACACAACTAAAACTACCGAGCCTAAGCTGCGGTCTAATCCTGGCCTCAAGTCCTCCAGACTGGCCCATCACCAAAACACAGAGTACACATCCCGCACGTTATCCCTAAAATCATAAGCCGACGATACATAGCTAATACCGAGCGCTCACATGTGCACACGAATGCGTGGAAGGAATTCAAAGAGTTATATTTCAAGCTGAATCAATTCCGCACGATAAGGAAAGAAAGATGAAAAATTATCCTAAATGCCCTGTAGCCTCTCGAAGATAAGTATGGACGTCATCATACCGATCCGCAAGACTCTACTAGACAGTTCCTCATGACTCGTAGAACCTATGAACCTAGAGATCTGATACCACCTTGTCACGACCCAAAATCTGTTTAGTAACTGAACCCGCTAGGTAAGCCAATTAACCACTAACCAATTCCAATAATAATTAATAAAGCAATTTAAGTAAAAAAATATCTTAATCTTATACATTCCCCAAGAACTGGTAGTACAAATCATAAGCTTTTAAGAATAGAGTTTACAAAGCTGATATAAAGTAATACGTCATCTGTTTGAAAAGTACATAAATAGAGTTTTATGAAACTAAGGCTACCATGAACAAGAGGCAGCTACAACCGGAACGCAGGTACATCTTCAGATCTAGCTCCCAACGAACGCAGCAACATCATCAGCCAATATTTGCACGCAAGGTGCAGAAGTGTAGTATGAGTACAACCGACCCCATGTACTCAATAAGTAACAAACCTAACCTTAGGTTGAAAGAAGTGACGAGCTCGTACCAAGGTCAGAGTCCAACTTTCATAACCAATAATAGTTCATAATAATATAAAACAAGTAATACCCGAAGTAACTCAGAGATAAAATGCTCTATAAAATAATGATTTCTGCAAATAGTTCTGCCTTTCAATACATCAGTGAAAAATCAATCGTTTACCGAAGTTGTCAAAAATATGAGTAAGTTTGAAAAACAGTAATTTTCCCAAAAATCCTTTCAAAAATGTTAAGATGTTTTATTTTCTTTCGAGATAGCTAGTTGGAAAATGCATCACTATGCCCGTAGGCCAATATGTATGAGAAGTCATGAATGACGTGATACCATACAGCGTGAGGAAAATACATCTCTATGTCTGCATGTCATGGGTGCATGTCAATGCAATGTATCTCAGTGATAAAACCATATGCATACTTCTCAGAGAATCAATTCAACCAGTCCTCCCCATCACTCAGTCCTCACAGTCACTCAGTCCTCACAATCACTCAATTCTCACAGTCACTCAATCCTCACAATCGCTCGGCACTCACACTCGGCACTTGACACTCGTACTCTGTAGGTACCTGCCCTCACTGGGGGTGTGTACAGACTCCGGAGGGGCTCCTTCAGCCCAAGCGCTATAATCTGTACGAACAACTCACGTGCTGCACGAACAACTCACGTGTTATAGTATCAATCTTTGTATCCGTACGGACAACTCACATGCTATAATAAGCCAATCTGTCATGTTGCGGCGGGCATCCCGATCCCATAATAATTAAGTATATAAAGCCAAAATGACATGATGCGACGTGCAGCCCGATCCCATAATTATCCTCATAATCAGGCCATCGGCCTCACTCAGTCATCAATCTCTCAAGTCTCTAGGGCTCACAATGTTATGAAACTAGCCCAAAATGATGATATGATGAATCAATAAATAGCAATAGAGACTGAGAGATGATATGAAATGAATGAACATGACTGAGTATGAAATTTTCAATTTAAAACAAATAATGCACAGCAATATGACCTCTGTGGGTCCCAATAATACTGGCACAAAGCCTCAACATGCTTTTTAATATGATTCTCAGCTCAATTTCTTTAACACATAAAACTGCATGGAAAATGCCAAGATTATTTGATTACAAAATTCCACGGAACAATTGCGTCACAATTTCTATGGTGCACGCCCACACGTCCGTCACCTAGCATGTGCGTCACCTCCAAACAATTCACATAATACGTATATTCAGGGTTCATACTCTCAACTCCAAGATTAGAAGAGTTACTTACCTCGAACAAGACGAATCCAATGCCGAGCAATCTAAACAATGCTCCAGAAATCCCATTCTGAGTGTATCAACTTCTGAACGGCTCGAATATAGCCACAATTAATTCGATTCAGTCAATACCAATTATTGTAATTAATTCCATAAGGAAATACTAATTTTCCCATAAAAATCCGAAATTAACTCAAAAATCGCCGTGGGGCCCACGTCTCGAAACCCGACAAAAGTTACAAAATATGAACGCCCATTCAACTACTAGTCCAACCATACCAATTTTATCAAATTCCGACATCAACTCGTCCCTCAAATCTTCAAATTAAAGTCTATGAAATTTTCTACTATTTGCAACCCAAAACACTAATATGTTGATAAAAACAACAATAGATTCGTATAACTTAACCAAAATCGAGTTAGAATCACTTACCCCAATCCATATGGTGAAAATAGCCTAAACATCGCTTCAATCCGAGCTCCATAGTTCCAAATGTGTTAAAATATCCGAAACCTCAAAATATAGCTTCTGTCTAGGCATTTACTCTTCGCGATCGCGAATCGTAAAAATTGCCAACCCAAAATTTGCCCTTCGCGATCGCGGAAAATCACTCGCGATCGCGAAGATCAAACTCCCCAACTTTTCCAGACAGCCTCAGTATAATGGTCATAACATTTTGTAAAAAATTCCAAATGACAAATGGTTTGACTTTCTAAAAACTAGACATCAAGGGCTACAACTTTTATTTTTGGATCATCTCCAAATTTCTTATAGACTGCGAGATATAAGATTCCAAAGTCGGGTCAGTGCAGCAGAGATTTTGTTCTACGCGATCGCGATTCACAAGTCCCCAAACTGTTGTTTGCTCTTCGCGAAAGCGACCAAATGTTCGCGATCGCGGTGCACACCTCTGTAGACAGAAACCAGCAATTAGAAATACCTAGAAATAGTCTGAAATCACCCCGAAACTCACCCGAGCCCCTCGGGACCTCCACCAAATATACTAACAAGTCCTAAAACATCATACGAACTTAATCGAAGCCTTAAATCACATCAAACAATTCTAAAACCACGAATCATGCCCCAATTCAAGCTTAATGAAACTAAGAAATTCCAACTTCTACATTCGATGCCGAAACCTATCGAATCAAGTACGATTGACCTCAATTTTGCACACAAGTCATAAGTGACATAACGAACCTATTCCAATATCCAGAATCGGATTTCTACCCCGATATCAAAAAGTCAACTCCCCGGTCAAACTTCCAAACTTAAACTTCTATTTTAGCCATTTAAATCCTAATTTAGCTACGGGCTTTCAAATAATTTTTCGGACACGCTTCTAAGTCCAAAATCACCATACGGAGCTATTGGAATCATCAAAACTCCATTTCAGGGTCGTTTACACATAAGTCAACATCCGGTCACTATTTTAACCTAAGCTTTAAAGCCTTGGATTTCATTCTTCCAAACTAACTCCAAAATACCTGAAAACTAAAACCGACAATTCATACAAGTCATAATACATCGTATGAAGGTATTCAAGACTTCAAATAGTAGAAAGGAGCATAAATGCCTAAAACGACCGGTCGGTTCATTGCAATCAACAAGGCGACAAGTTAAACATTTTTGTACATATAGTTCTAATGTGACACTTGAGCATCAAGAGTTGACTTTATTCATCAAGGAAGCTCGCTCTCTCATGTAGGTCATTGTGGATTCTAAACTTCTCCTCCTTTACTCTCCATTTGCCTAGCTCACTTAAGAATTTTAGCACCCAATCCAAAGATTTGCGAAAGGTTCACTCATCGCTCTTAAGAGAATGTCGCAAGTACGGCTTCATGTACCATAGGCTTGCCTCTCATATAGATCGCCACTAATGTAAGATCACTTGGCTTGAAATCACGTAGGGATTTTTCGGGATGTAATGAAGGATTTTGAACTAAGGTTGGATACACTATGGTTGAGTGGGTTCACCTTCCCTTAAGCACTCCATTTGTTTATTCTCGACTCATGCTTTGCCAATTCTTTGAGGCACTTTCTTTTCCTTGGAGAACTAGATACTTAATATCACTGTTTCTTGATTATGACATTTATTTTCTCCCTCTTTGATTTCTCCATGCTTTGTATCATTACTTTTCTTTGAATCCCTTCAACTCCTCCACTTATTGACTTTTTTTTGCATTTTTCTTTTTGTTCATTCCTATTCTTGCCTTTCCTTCTCATCATTTCTTTTCTCTTTTTGTGCCTTGATACCTCTTTCAAGTTCCCCGTCTCTCCCCCAAACTTATGTTTTTAGCCAATTGTCTCACAAGAGTGTTAAGGAAAGCTCGGGTGCTAAGAGAGGGTCACGAAAAAATGGGTAAAGGCGCGTAACATGGTTATCAAATGAGAAAGGCTCGAGGCTCAAATTGGTAGGAAATGGAAAATTCAAGCGGATCAAGGAAAGCCTACAATCACTTCTCAAGCCAAGCAAAACTTAAGATTTTGCCTTAAAACATATTCAGGGCAAGTTTTAGACCATTCGCACGAGTACTTGGACTTGCAACAAAAATATCTCACCCCTCACACAACTGGATTGTTAAAGATGATAGAGTTGAGGGCCCACAAGGAACACATTCAAGATTAAAAATCACTATGGTTCAATTAAACCACGCGATGATTGCCTAAGTCAACACAAGAATCACAAAGTCACTAACTAGAGCTATTTCTTTCCAAAAAACTTGTTTCTAACCATAAGCACGTAGTTAAGTGTGTTGGTACCAAGTGAAACATGTTTGACTCTTTGAGCATGACTTAATTAGGTCTTTTTATTCATTACTACTACTATTATTACCAAAACACAAAAAAATGGACTCAGTCCCTTAAGAAGGTTGTCATGCCATTCTTCTTTAGGAAGAGTCACCCGGTTCACACAAAAACTACCTTTGGAAAGAATCGTGGCATTAAGAAAACAAAAGGCTTATTATCTACGAAAACATAAGAAGAAGCTACTAATTTAAGCACCAACTCATAAGAAAAACAAATGTATAGAAGCTACAAGCAAAGGCTATTGAAAATGTAATGAATATACATAATGAGAGAAGATATATATATAATGAGAGAAGAAAAGAGAGAATATATATAGAATAAGGGAAGAGAAGAAAATATTGTCAGTTATTACAAACCAATTGTCTCAGAATCTTCAAATTAGATCAAATAAACTCCCCCCCCCTCCCTCCCAAATAAAAATAAGCATTGTCCCCAACGCTTAACAAAATAAGAGTAAAGGAAGGGTAAGAGTGAAGAAAACTCCTTATGGCTCCTTGGCCATCTCTGTGTCTA
>AWOL01S0050010.1:85014-101497 GCA_000715115.1 Nicotiana otophora
ATATATATATATATATATATATATATATATATATATATATTCCGCCTTGTCATACCGCATGTGCAAATATCAATAGTACAATAGCACGGCAGAAACCTTGTGCAACCCCATAACAACATACCGCACGGCAGAAATCTCGTGCATTACAATAATAATAACCGCACGACAAAAACCTCGTGCATCACAATAATAACAACCGCACGGCAGAAATCTCATGCTTTACCACAACAAGTACAACAACAACAATGACAATAATACAAAGTACGACAAGTAAATCAACTCAAGAACTTTAAATCACAAAAAATGGTAGAACCAATTCACAAGGCGTCACCTCATCACAAATAAGTTCGAGCACGCACTCGTCACCTCGCATAAATGGACTACAATCAACATAGAAGACTCAAATCCTAAGGGAAAAATCCCTCACACAAGGTTAGGCAAGATACTTACCTCGAACCAAGCTCAATCAATCGATCAAAATGCCTTTCTCATGAATATCCGGCTCTGAATGGCCCAAATCTAGCCAAACACAATTGCATATCATGAATACAGCCATAATAGACTCATTTTATCAATGAAATCAATATTTTAACAAAAATTCCAAACTTCGCCCTAAAAAGTTGACCCGGGCCCACATCTCAGAATCGGGTAAAAGTCACAAAATCTGAAAGCCCATTCACTCACGAGTCTAACCATATCAAATTTACTAAATTCCAACACCAAATTGTTCTTCAAATCCACAAATTAAACTTTCCGAATTCCACCTTAAATACACACTAACTAGGTGAAAAAATAAATGGGGAAACAAGATTATTGATCAAAAATAAGCACAAGGGACTTATCTCAAGAAATCTCTCAAAATTGCTCTCACAAATCTCCCTAAACCGAGTTTGCAGAGTCCAAAAGGACAAAAATCACGAAGCCCTTCGGTTTTAAACACTGCTCTGGCATTTCCGCACCTGCATTGTCTGGGCTCGCACCTGTGTGTGTGCTTGTGCGAAAAATGAGCGCTTCTGAGCAAATCACTTGCCCCATCTGCCTCCACACCTGCAATGAAAGGGCCACACCTATGCATGCGCGCCTGCAAAATTCCCGTCCGCTTCTGCGAACCTTGCACACATGCGGTGTCCATTGCACTTCTGTGTGGTCGCACCTGCGAGCCAAGTTCCGCAGGTGCGATTGCACCAGAAAGCAGAAACTTCATATTTCTTCTAAGTACGAATTTAATCCGTTAACTGTCCGAAACTCACCCGAGACCCTCAGGAGCTCGACCAAATATACCAACCAATCGTAAAACACCATACGAATATAGTCGAGCCCTCAAACCACATCAAACAATGCTAAAATCAAGAATCACCCTCCAATTCAAACTTAAAGAACTTGAAACTTCAAATTTTGACAATCGATGCCGAAACCTATCAAATCACGTCCCAATGACCCAAGATTTTGCACATAAGTCATAATTGACATTATGGACCTACTCCAACTTCCGAAATCAGAATCCGACCCCGATATCAAAATTTTCACTATCGGTTCAAATCTCCAGAAAATTCGACATTCGCCATTTCAAGCCTAAATAAGCTACGGACCTCAAATTAACAGTCCGGACACGCTCCTAAGTCCAAAATCACCCAACGGAGCTAACAGAACCGACATAACTCCATTCCGAAGTTGTCTTCACATAGTTTCGACTACGGTCAAAATCCTAAGACTTAAGCTTTCGTTTTAGGGACTAAGTGTCCCAATCACTCTGAATTATCTGGTAACCGAATTCAACCACGCACCAAGTAAATACACATAATACGAAGCTGCTCAGGGTCTTATGCCGCCGAACGAGACTAAAATTCTCAAAATGACCGGTCGGATCGTTACATCCTTCCGCTCTTAAATAAACGTTCATCCTCGAACGTGCCAACAATCGCTTTGAAGTCTTCAATTCACTGAAGACACAGATTCAACATACACTCGCGGGGGACCCCACATCACCCCAATTCTCATAAGCCTAACGACACCATCCCAATTGTAATTTATCCTTTCTATCAACTCTGATAAGCCTTAGAGTCAAAATTCTCACCTTCTATTTATCTTCAAAAGACTCGATTCTAAATCCATAACCGGTATCAGTCTCAACTAGATATAACAACTCATGCCTACACCCACAAGGTACGACCACACAACAAGACACACCACAAGTTGCGAGGGTCTCGCCCTCAACTCTGAATCACAAGTTGAATACAGATCATACCAATGGAAATCTTCCACTAACTCAATTCTGCCAATAAAATCTCAACACTTGCTAAACTCTCACCCCGGTAGAGTATCAAATCATAACCAATTTACTCAGGAATCACATCAAACCTGCCATAATGGATAACATGAATTCACTTCTAGTTTCATAACTTTCAATAATAAATAGAAACAAATGATAGACACGGTTATCACTCCTAGAATCTCCCAACAGTGGCAAACACATAAACATAATACTACGTCATGAACTCACCCATAGGTGGGACAACAAGTAGGTGCTCACCCTAATAAGCAGAACTGAAACAAAATACGATTGGTGCCCCTCTATAACAAATCAAAATCATACTTGTATGGCATCATATGGCGCAACGGCCTCAAGCCTACTATATGAAACACATCAACGGGTCGGGCCTTCCCCTCTTGGGTGCCCTCTACTCGCCTGAATAATCCGTTGTGACACACCTGTCCGGAGTCTAGGACAATCTCTCACCTTGTGGATGGTATCTCCACACTCGAAGCAACCTCTTTGCTGATGTGGCTGTAGGAACTGTGCGGTACGGGTACTCTGAGACCCCTGGGCACCTGAAACACTGTGCGAAGCCTGAAGTGCAAACTGAACTGGCTGACCCACAAAACCTCTACCATGTCGTACCCTGCCTCCAAAATAAGGACCAGTAGATCTCTCCGGTCTACGAGGCCTCCTCGCTTCCCTGTCCTCTCTCTCTCTCTTCTGATATCGCACGTACTCTCTCTCATGGCCCCGTCTGTCTTCTCTCTCCTGATCCCACATGCCCTCTACTCAATGAGCGATCCCTATCACCTACTAAAATGAAACATCTGACTCTAACTCCCGAGCCATGCTGAACCGAATATCATGCCTGAGTCCCTCAATGAATCTACGGACACGCTCTCTAACTATGGCGACCAAAGCAAGTGCATGCCTGGCCAAATCACTGAATCTTACGGCATACTCTGACACTGACATAGTGCCTTGGCGCAGCTGCTCAAACTCTGCACGCCATGTATCTCGAAGGGACTGAGGTACAAACTCTCTCAGGAACATCTCTAAAAATTGAACCCACGTAAGGGAAGCTAACTCGGTTGGGCTACCCAACTCATATACCTGCCACCACTGATAAGTCGCTCCACTAAGCTGGAACATAGTAAAAGCAACCCCTCTCGTCTCCAAAATATCCATAGTACGGAGAATGCGGTGACACTCCTCCAGAAAACCCTGTGCACTCTCTGAAGCCAAACCACTAAATGTAGGAGGTTCATATTTCTTGAACCTTATAAGTGTAAGATGCTCCTCCTCAGTGCTGTTGCCCGGACCACGGGCTAAACTGGAACCACAGGCTGTGTTGCCATGACACCTGGAACCTGACCAACAGGAACTTGCTGCTCTGGGGTGTGGTGGCGGGAGTCTGGGTTCCTTCCCCGGTCTGTGAAGTAGCTGGTGCAATCGGAATCAACCCCGCTTGAGCCAATTAACCAAACATGCTCAAGAACTGTGCTAAGGTCTCCTGAAGTCCGGGGGTAACAACAGGTGCCTCCGGTACCTGGTCTCCAACCGGAACTACTGGCGGCTTCTCAATTGCTGCTCTGGTAGGTGCTCTGGCTGCGGCACCTACTCCTTGTTGGCCTCTGCCTCTACCTCTAGCGATACTTGCTCCGAGAGCAGCGTCGTCGATAACTGCAGCTCTTGTCCTCACCATCTGTGAGAGAATGGAATGATAAAAGTTCAAACTCCGAGATCAATAAGCTCGCACGATAGGAATGAAAGAAGTGAGATTGCCCTAATAGTTCTGTAGCCTCTCGAAGATAAGTACAGACGTCTCCGTACCAATCTGCAAGACTCTACTAAACTCGCTTATGACTCGTAGCACCTATGAACCTAGAGCTCTGATACCAACTTGTCACGACCCAATTTTCCCTCCGTTGGGTATCGTGATGGCACCTAGTCTTAGGGACTAGGTAAGCCTAACATTTATTGAATAACAACAATAATTAAATAACATCTAACAATTTTTGAAATGGAAACCTCCAAAATAACTTTTTTTGCTTTCAATTCCCAAAATCGGTAGTACAAGTCATAAGCTCTACAGAGTGTTTGCTAGAAAATTTTTAAATACAACTGTCCATAAATAAGAATAAACAGTGCAAAATGAAAACTTGAAGATGACTTTGAAGCCTGCAAATGCAGCAGCAGGTTTACATTGAGTCTCCACAACAACGACCCACACAACGGCTAACGAACAAATACCTGGATCTACATAAAAATATGTAGAAGTGTAGAATGAGCACATCAAAGCGGTGCCCAGTAAGTATCAAGACTAACCTCGGTGGAGTAGTGACGAGGAACAGTCAAGACACCCACTGGTCTAATAAACTGAACAAGTATATGAACAATAGAAATATGATATCTACATAAAGACTATGCAATATGGCTCACAATACAGTAATGGCAATAAGAAAGGAAACAACAAGTATCAGTGGAAAAAATGAATGGAACACAACCTAAATCCGGAATCACAAATACAACAAGGACAAGTAATAACTCAGCAACTACAACCGCTTTTACTTCAGGTATTAGTCATCAAACTCCTCGAGGTACCGAACCTCGAACAAATCATAACTCATGAGTCTCAATACCTAAACCCTAACACTTGGCCTCCTGTGCCCTCATAACACATCATAACCGCACTGACGACTCACGTGCCAATAGAGCCATTCTCACATAGAAGGCAAGTAAACAAGGGTGAGCATCTATGCTCAATAATATCAAGAACACCTCTTATCCGATAAGAGTGCTTAACTACGTGTTAGCTTGTGCAAGTGTCCTAACATAGTCCATACCAGGAAGTAAGCATAAGGAAAAAAAACGGACATCACGTAGAATATTTTCTCACAGCTTTCACAAGATAAAGCTCACACAAGTAACTGTACCACTACACAAATATCAACAACAAGAATTCCCCCAGGCCATCGCAAATCATCACAAATCAATCCATGACACAGTCCACCTTGTCTCGCCACGTGTGCAATAATAAAGTAAGTACTCGCCTTGTCTCGCCACACGTGCATAACAATATTCCCACCTTGTCTCGCCACATGCGCAACCCCCCTCCCCCCTCCCCCCCACATATATATCCCTCCTTGTCACGCCATATGTGCAAATATCAATAGTAATAATAGCACGGTAGAAACCTCGTGCATCACAATAATAACAACCACACGGCAAAAACCTTGTGCATCACAATAATAACAACCGCACGGCAGAAACCTCGTGCTTTACCACAACAAGTACAACAACAACAATGACAATAATACAAAGTATGACAAGTAAATCAACTCAAGAACTTTAAATCATAAAGAAACGGTAGAACCAATTCACAAGGGATAACCACAGTAAAGAATGCTAGGCGTAAAGAGAACAGCCCAACAAGGAAAAACTAATATGTAGCAACGATCCCACAATATACATTTCAACAACAGTGAAGCTAACACGAGTCAAATAATTCCAAATAAAACAAGTCGACTAAGATATAGGATATCTAAACTTCATTTAAGGTTGAAAAATTACAAAGGATATTCAACAATTCAATTAAGGATAAGCAGCGTAAAGATAATCATAACCTCAATTAAGACTGAACAATTATAGGATGAGATAATAATGATTCCAAATAAAGATAAGCAGATATGAAAAGATAACATGGCAATAGAAGAGGTCAAATCTTCAGTTAAGTCAAATAAGAGTGAATCCTGAAGCAATTAATTCAAATTAAAGCATGTAAAGGCGAAACTAGTAAATAGGAACTTAATCATATCAAGAATAACTCCATACTCAGTGAATATAAGGACCTAAGAACCCTAAAAGGCCAACTTTTCACAAATAAGTCCGAGCACGCACTCGTCACCTCACGTACATGGACTTCAATCAACGTAGAAGACTCAAATCCTAAGGGGAAAATCCCCCACACAAGGTTAGGCAAGATACTTACCTCGAACCAAGCTCAATCAATCTGTCGCAATGCCTTTCCCACGAATATCCGGCTCTGAATAGCCCAAATCTAGCCAAACATAATTGCATATCATGAATACAACCATAATAGACTCATCTAATCAATGAAATCAATATTTTAACAAAAATTCCGAAATGCGCCCTAAAATGTCAACCCGAGCCTACGTCTCAGAATCGGGTAAAAGTTACAAAATCCGAAAGCCCATTCACTCACGAGTCTAACCATATCAAATTTACTAAAATCCGACACCAAATGGTCCTTCAAATCCACAAATTAAACTTTCCAAATTCCACCTTAAATACACACTAACTAGGTGGACAAACAAATGGGGAAACAAGATTATTGATCAAAAATAAGCACAAGGGATTTACCTCAAGAAATCTCACAAAACTGCTCTCAATAATCGCCCTAAACCGAGTTTGCAAAGTCCAAAATGACAAAAATCACGCAGCCCTTCAGTTTTAAACACTGCCCAGGCATTTCCGCACCTGCGAAGCCTGGGCTCGCACCTGCGCGTGCGCTTATGCAAAAAATGAGTGCTTCTGCGCAAATCACTTGCCCCTTCTGCCTCCGCACCTGCGATAAAAGGGTCGCACCTACATGTGTGCGCCTACAAAATTCTCGTCCGCTTCTGCGGACCTTGCGCACCTGCAGTGTCCATTGCGCTTCTGCGTGGTCGCATCTGCGAGCCAAGATCCGCATGTGCGATTGCACCAGAAGGCAGAAACTTTAGATTTCTTCTAAGTCCGAATTTGATCCATTAACTATCCGAAACTCACCCGAGGCCCCCGGGACCTCGACCAAACATACCAACCAATCCTAAAACACCATACGAACATAGTCGAGCCCTCAAACCACATTAAACAACGCTAAAATCACGAATCACCCTCCAATTCAAACTTAAAGAACTTGAAACTTCAAATTTCTACAACCGATGCTGAAACCTATCAAATCACGTCCGAATAACCCCAGAATTTGCACACAAATCATAACTGACATTATGGACCTACTCCAACTTCCGAAATCAGAATCCGACCCCGATATCAAAATATCCACTACTGGTCCAAATCTCCAAAAATTTGACTTTCGCTATTTCAAGCCTAAATAAGTTACGGACCTCAAATTCACAGTTCGGACACGCTCCTAAGTCCAAAATCACCCAACGGAGCTAACAGAACTGACAAAACTCCATTCTGGAGTCGTCCTCACACAATTCCGACTACGGTCAAAATTCTAAGACTTAAGCTTTCGTTTTAGGGACTAAGTGTCCCAATCACTCTGAATCATCTGGTAACTGAATTCAACCACGCACGCAAGTCAATATACATAATACGAAGCTTCTCAGGGTCCTATGCAGCCGAACGGGACTAAAATTCTCAAAACGACCGGTCGGATTGTTACACGGCTTCAAAGACGAGGTGGAACCTGTAATAAGGGCTGCTGAAGGCACTAAGGCTGGAGGTGGAGGCATAGGTGTTGCACCAGCTTAAGGCTCGGCTGAAGTGGATGGAATGTCAATTGCCTCTATAGCTACCATTGATGGCTCATCAGAATGGCTTGTGGTGGTAGACGGCTGACCCTTTTCTCTTAGGGTTGTGTGCATCCATCAACGAGTACCATGAGAAAGGCTTTTTCGCCAACACCTTCGTATCAAAATCTCTTGGCTCCACCATCGTATTCGTAAGATACTCTATAATGGTGTTGGGATACGGGTAGGATGTGTCAGCTTGCCTGGCGACCACAGAGATGTTGGCTGACATCACGGCACCCATATTGATCGGGTATCCGGCCATGATGGAAGCCACTAGAACTGCCTGGGGGATAGGGAGATATGTCTCTTTCTGGCTCGGGTCTAGTCGGCTGCATACAATGTTTTTCCACCCCTTTGCCTCAAAGCTCAGCGTACTCCAGTGAATAGAAACCCCTGTTGTGATCCATGGTGGTGGTAGCCCAGGAGCTGCTAAAATCTCAGCTAGCCAAGGACGAGCTGCATCCCAAAGTCCACATTTCTCAAGGTACTCTGTGGGCTCGACATCATCAAACCCTAAGTAAGTGTTCAATGTGTGTGATCAAAATGCACCTTGAGGTTCCTCACTTTAGTTACCTTTGTCCCTTTCTTGATATGCGCCACATAGGCATAGAACTCCAGGACAAGGTATTCCTTTGCATTCACCACGCTCTGGGTGAACCGCATTCACCTCTTGCGCTCTCGAAACTGCCTCAAAACTGTAGGGTTGTACTTTTATAGATCTCTTAACTGGAACTGATGCTCAAGAGTGAGCGACCTCACTGGCCACCATTGATGGAAACTGGTGAAGGCAGCCTAACTAACAAACCTGTCCTCCCACACCGCTTTCTTCTTCGACCTCTCGAGGGCGATAACAGTAGCATCTCCCCCTCTGCCATCATCGGGGATGTCTTGAACTGATGTCTCTAGTGCCTGGGGAACAGGTGTAGTGGAAGGCTCAGAATCCTAATAGGCACTCTCCAAACCTTCGGAGGTGCTATGTGATGATGATGGCTCATCCCTGAGCTGATATCTCCCTAGAGGCCTTGATTGGACGGCCGGCTGCTCATGTACCGAGGCTGAGTTGCCCTCTGACTATTCCCTAGATGGGATATAAGAACTGGTCTCCGAGAGGTCTGCACCTCTCCCTCTGCCAACTGTTATCTTCTTTCTGATTTCAAGTTGTTGGGCACTAGGTAAGGGTCTCTACCCTCGTTCCCGAGAAGGGTCACCCCTTCCTTTTGAAGTTTCGCCTCATCCTCTAGATCGAACCATGTTCTGTACCAAGCAAAGGCGATTGTTAGTTTCAATTCAAGTTCAGACACAAAATGAATTCAAGGACACACCAGAGATCATACTGAAAAACACAGTAGAGACATGTTTGCAGGGTGGGGAATTGCGGTCCGTAGAATTGTCATTGCGGCCACAGAATGGGCATTGCTAACCGCACAATTTTCTTTTGCGATCAAAGAAATGGATTGCGGTCTGCACATTTCTCATTGCGACTGCAATTCAGACATCACCAATATGCCAAATCTCTAATGACAGAGAGTTGGCTGTTTTGCGGCCGCAACTAGTTTTCTGCGATCCGCACAAATAGTCTTGCGGCGATACTTGAGAGTCACTAAATGACAACTCTATGATCACAGAGATTAGGTTGTTCTGCTGCCACAATAGAATTTCTGCGGTTCGCACATTTTTCATTGCGGCCGCAAAACCATGCCTTACTATAATGCCCTAAACCTTAACTTGTGCGGCTGCAGATTCCAATAATTACGATCAGACGGTCGTTTTTCACCTAGGGCGTGAAATGTTTGCACAATTTTGACATGGAAACAATGTCTAAGCATGAAAATCAATTTACTCATTCCCCTTAGAGCATTTATCAGTTTACCCACTACATATGTACCCCACATGGTTATTTAAATAAATTCAATCAGACAAATGGTCCAAAATTAATGATTTAACGTCGCGGCATGACGCAGATTACTATCATTTGAAATGAATCACTGCCACAACGTGGCCATCACCAACCTTTCCCAAATAGTGCTTCACCCGGTGACCATTGACTCAGAATACCTCATTGTTATTGTTCTTCAGGTCCAATGCACCAAAAGGTGTCACACCCACAATTTCAAAGGGACCACTCCATTTAAATTTCAGCTTTCCGGGAAACATCCTCAACCGTGAGTTGAAAAACAACACAAGATCGCCCACATTGAACTCTTTGTTCCAAATGTATTTGTCATGAAGGTACTTCATGTTCTCTTTGTACAAGGATGAACTTGCATAGGCATGGTACCAGAACTCATCCAATTCATTCAAATGCGCAACCCTCAAGTTAGCAGCTGCATCCCAATCAAGATTCAACTTCTTTAGAGCCCACATGGATTTGTGCTCAAGTTCCACCGGAAGATGACAAGCTTTGCTGAACACCAACTGGTATGGAGACATTCTGATAGGAGTTTTGAAAGCAGTCCGATAAGCCCATAATGCATCATCAAGCTTCTTTGACCAATCCGTCCGGTTAGCATTCACTGTTTTAGACAAGATACTCTTTATCTCCCGGTTGGAGACTTCCACTTGACCACTAGCTTGTGGATGATAGGGAGTCGTAACTTTATAAGTGACACCATACTTGCCAAGCAAAGTGTCAAAAGCCTTGTTGCAAAAATGCGACTCCCCATCGCTTATGATAGCCCGCAGACTACCAAACCTTGTGAAAATATTCTTCTTCAAGAACGCCACCACACTTCTCGTTTCATTGTTGGGTAGAGCAATGGCCTCAACCCATTTAGACACATAATCAACCGCGACCAAGATGTAGGTGTTTTCACAAGAACTCACAAAAGAACCCATGAAGTCAATACCCCACACATCAAAGATATCAGTCTCCAAAATGGTATTGAGAGGCATTTCATTCTTCTTCGAGATTTCACCGGCCCGTTGACATTCATCACATCTTTTTACCATATTACTTGCATCTTTGCAAAGAGTGGGCCAATAGAAACCGCAACTTAGCACTTTGGCCGTTGTTCTTGCTCCGCCATGGTGACCACCATAAGGCGAAGAATGGAAAGCCCCAAGAATTTCACTTTGCTATTATTCTGATACACATCTTCTAATTACCCATCCGTGCAGATCTGGAAAAGGCATGGCTCATCCTAATAATAATCTTGACAATCCCATTTGAGCTTCTTCTTTTGATCTGAAGAGAACTAATCCGGGATGATTCCACACACAAGGAATTTTGCTAGATCCGCAAACCATGGCACCTCCTTAATTGAAATAGCCAGGAGTTGCTCATCGGGGAAGGAGTCATTGATCTCAAGGCCATCATGCGGCCTCCCCTCCTCCTCCAAACGAGACAAGTGGTCTGCCACTTGATTCTCACTCCCTTTTTGATCTTGGATGTCAATATCAAACTCTTGCAATAATAGCACCCATCTCATCAACCGAGCTTTTGCATCTTTCTTGCTCATAAAATAGTGAAGTGTCGCATGAACAATAACCTTTGCACCTATCAAGTACGGGCGGAACTTCTCAATTGCAAACACAATGGCAAGGAGCTATTTCTCCGTAACAGTATAGTTAACTTGGGCACTACTCATAATCTTACTAGCATAGTAGACCGGATGAAAAATCTTATTGATGTGTTGCCCCAAAACAGCCCCAACCGCTACATCGCTAGCATCGTAAATAAGCTCAAAAGGGATACTCCAATTAGGAGTGGTGATAATGGGAGTGGTTGTCAATTTGAACTTTAGAAATTCAAAGGATCTCATGCAATCATCATTGAAGTGAAACTTTGCATCTTTCTCTAAGAGCTTCCACAACGGGTTCACTACTTTAGAGAAATCCTTTATGAAGCGCCGGTAAAACCCCGCGTGACCTAAGGAACTTCGCACGCCTTTCACCGAAGTCGGAGGTGGAAGCTTAGAAATCACCTCAATCTTTGCCTTGTCAACTTCTATGCCATTCTTTGAGATCTTGTGGCCAAGCACAATGCCTTCATCGACCATGAAATGACACTTCTCCCAATTTAGCACCAAGTTTGTTTCTTCACACCTTGCCAATACTCTATCTAAATTTTCCAAGAAATCATCAAAGGAATCTCTGACCACCGAGAAGTCATCTATGAAAACTTTGAGGTTGTCCTCTACTATGTCCATGAATATCGCCATCATACACCTTTGAAAAGTCGCCAGCGCATTAAATAGACCAAATGGCATCCGCTTAAAGGCAAAAGTACCATAGGGACATGTAAAAGTTGTTTTCTCTTGACCCTACGGAGCAATAAGGATTTGGTTATAGCCCGAATATCCATTTAGAAAGTAATAGAAAGCACAGTCGGCCAACCTATCAAGCATTTGGTCAAGGAAGGGAAGTGGAAAATGATCCTTTCTTTTGACTTTGTTTTGCTTGCGATAGTCCATACACACTCTCCACCCGGTCACCGTTCTTATGGGAATAAACTCATTCTTGTCATTGGTGACCACCATCAAGCCCCCCTTCTTTGGGACACATTGCACCGGAGAAGTCCACGAACTATCAAAAATAGGATAGACAACCCCGGCATCCAACCACTTGATAATCTCCTTTTTGACCACGTCTTGCATAGCCTCATTGAGTCTCTTTTGATGTTCAATAGATGGTTTGGAATCTTCCTCCAAGTTAATCTTGTGCATGCAAAATGCGGGGCTTATTCCCCGAATATCCATCAAAGTCCACCCATTAGCCTTCTTCCTCTTGTGTAGCACCGCCAATGTAGAGTCAACCCGCACGTTAGTCAAACAAGAGGAAAGAATAATCGGTAGTGACGAGCTAACAGAAAGGTCGGGCCCAACACCAATATTTCACAACAGTTCATAACAGCATAGTACACGTAACAAAAGAGTATCTTAGAAATAAAAGGCTCAGTCCATACACAGTTCCAGAAAAATAGGCATTTCTTTTCAAGCATCTCAGTGAAAATCCAAATCTTTTATCGAAAAAGCCAAAATACGAGTAAGTTTGAAAACTGTGATTTTTTCCCAAAACTCCTTTCAACAAATAGTAAGATGTTTCATTTTCAGATAGCATGAGGAAAGTAATTCTTTATGCCTACATGTCAAGATACAAGTAAAATCACAAATGTCCCCAAAACTGGGTAGCAGAAGGAAATGCACCTATACGCATGTATCTCAAGTACGCATGTCAAATGCAATGCATTTCGATGATGAGCTCACGTACTCACACTCTCAGAGTACTCAATCTTATTGTCTCGCATTCTCTCTCACTATACTCAGCACACTCAATCACTCAGCGTTGTACCATACCCGTTGCGGCATGCAGCCCGATCCCTATTTATAGTTGACTACACTTACTGGGGGAGTGCAGACTCCGGCGGGGCTCCTTTCAGCCCAAGCACTATAATCCGCACGAATAACTCACGTGCTGCACGGACAACTCACGTGCCATAATATCAATATCTGGAATCGCACGGATATATTATGTGTCGCACGGACAACTCACATGCTATAATATCAACATCTGGAAGCGCACGGACAACTCACGTGTTATAGTGACAATATCCTCACAAACAGGCCCCCGGCCTCACTCAGTTATCAATCTCTCCGGTCTCACTCACGGGCTCACAATGTCATGAAACTAGCCCGACAACAATGATATGATGTATCAATAAATAACTGACACTGAGATATGATATGAATGCATGAATATGACTAAGCACGAAATATCAATGAAATCGGTGAGATGACAGTAAGATACGACCACTATGGGTCCAAATAATATCGGCATAATGAATTTGGTTCCCTGTTCAAATTCACACACAAAAAAAAGAACTTGGTCGACTCCTTCAAATTTAAAGCTTCTAGCTGAGAATCATTCTTTCAAATCAATTCCGAATAACCTGAAAACCAAAACCGATGATTCACATAAGTCATATTACATCATACGGAGCTACTCATGCCCTCAAATAATCGAGCAAAGTGTAAATGCTCAAAACGACCGGTCAGGTCGTTACATGTAAATTCTCAATATGACTGGTCGGATCGTTACATATTTTTACTTTGAACACAATTATTAATTTCTTCTTTAAAAGTGCCAAGTTTATTTTTAATTCCGTATAAGAAAAGAACAATCTTTACTTATTTATAAAATTATTTTTAATGTGAATGTGTCTGCAAAACTAAGAATATTATAATTCAACCAACTATTTGTGGATGTCCATATTATTGTAAGGTTGACATATCCTCTTTAAGTCTTACCCTTCAATCATGTACTATTTCTTTAAAATAATATACATATATAATAATAAAACTATTTTACAATGAATGAAGTAAATAGGTAAAATTATGTGATGACCCAATAGGTCATATTTAAATTTAGCATTCAATTTTGTGCTCTGAAACCTCGAATAGCACCATTCAGCATTTTCTCGACTTGCGTGTGCAGTCCGTATATTTTTCGAAAAACTTTTATGTGAAAAATTGATAAGAATGTGAAATAGTGCTTCAAAACTCATTTGAGTTGACTTCGGTCAACATTTTGAGCAAACAGACCCGGATTAATATTCTGACGGTCTCAGTGGGTCCATATCATAATTTGAAACTTGGACGTATGTCCGGAATCGAATTCGGAAGTCTCTAGCTCGAATTATCGCCATTTGATGGAAAGTAGAAATTTAAAGGTTTAAAGAATTTCTAAATTGGCCATAATTAGATTTTTGTTGATACCGGGTCCCGATTTAGATTCGAGAGTTTGATCAGCTTCGTAACAATATTTATAACTTGTGTACAAAATTTAAAGTTATTCCGAGGTGCGTAGGCACAAGTTTCGTTAGTTTTTGAAAAGAAAATAAAATGTTTGATTTTATAAAGCTTGAATTTCTAAAGTTTGACCGGAGATTTAACTTTCATGTAAACGACTCCAGAATGGTATTTTGAGGATTCCAATAGCTTCGTATGGTGATTTCGGACTTAGACGTATGTCCGGATTTGGATTTAGAAGTCCGTAGGATAATTCGGCGCATTTTGGCGAAAAATTAAAAAGTTGAAGTTTTGAAATATTTATAAGTTTGACCGAGAGTTGGCTTGATGATATCGGGTTCGGATTGTAGTTCTGGAAATTTCAGTAGTTTTGTTATGTCATTTAGTACTTGTGCGCAAAATTTAAAATCATTCCGAATTGATTTGACATGTTTCGGCGCGAGTTATAGAATTGAAAATTCCATAAACTCATAAGTACAAATCGACGCGCGATTTGTAGTTTCATCGTTGTTATGTGTGATTTGAGACCTCGAATAGGTCCGTAATATGTTTTGAGACTTGGTTGTATGTTCGGACGGGGTCCCGAGGGGCTCGGCTAAATTTTGGAGTGGTTTCAGACCATTTCTAGGCCATTTTTAACTTCTGGTTTTTGGCTACAACAGTGTGCATCGCAAGGAATTTCTGCTACATATGGCTGACTTTAGAAGCTTATAGCTCGCAATCTATAAGGAATTTGGAGATGATCAAAAAATAAAAGCTGTAGCCCTTTGCATTTAGTTTCCAGAAAGGTAAACTATTAATCATTTGGACATTTGTACACAAAGTGATGATTGATTTACTGAAAACTAGTACGGCAGTTTTTGCCTGGAAATAATGAGACAAGTCGCATTTGAAAGATGCGACTTGCCAGGACAGATTACTTAAATTTCGGCAGTTCAACGTTTTTTCTCATTTTTGAGTTTTAATTCTCGAATTTGGGAGATTTCAAAGGAATCTTTCACGAGTTTGAACTGGGTAAGTGTTCTTTATCCTAAATTAGTTATATTTCTTGATTTCACACTTATTTACATCATTAATTAGTGAATTGAATGAAGAAAATTGGGGGGGGGGGGGGGGTGTAAAATATTCCAAAAATAAAATATGAAGATTTGAATGGCGATCCGATGTCGGTATTCGATAATTTTTGTATGGTTGAACTCGTATCGGAACGGATGTTCGGATTCCGTAAATTTTTATCGGGTTTCGAAAAGTAGGCCCCACTTTCACTTTCGGTTGACTTTTCTTAAAATGACTTAAATTAAGTCTCTTTCGAATTGTGAATAATTTCTAAAGCTCCAATTGAATTGTTGGCCAATAAATTGCTAGGTTTGATTGATTTGGAGACTAATTCGAAAGGAAAAGTCATTGTCGAGTGATCACTTGAATTGTGAAGCAAAGTAAGTGACGTGGTTAACCCTGACTTGAGGGAATAGAACCCTTGAACTATGTGTTACGTGAATTTCATATGTAGCGGCATATAGACGAGGTGACTAGTATCTATATGTCGTCAAATTGCTTGTTTCCATGCTTTTACGTATTTCACTAATTGCCTTATTTCATGACTTAATTGTTATATTAATTGATTCCCTTATTTTTATTGCCTACTATTATGTCTTGATTTCATGCCTTATTTGCTACATGCTTATTTGACTTTTGCGTCATAATTGCTACTTGACATTTAGTATTTCATATATTAAATTGTCTATCTCCTCCCTGATTCCACACTTATTTGTTACTTGTCCCTATTTGTTTCCTACATAAATCATAATTATTGTATACCTTGTTGCCTTATAATTTCATATTAATTGTGGCATTTATTGAAGTAGTCTCACGTATAAGTGTTGTTAATTGATATTGTTGAGGAGCCGGTTGCACGCCGCAACAAAATAATATATATA
>AWOL01S0050010.1:101542-127183 GCA_000715115.1 Nicotiana otophora
TGATTCTACACTTATTTGTTACTTGTCCCTATTTGTTTCCTACATAAATCATAATTATTGTATACCTTGTTGCCTTATAGTTTCATATTAATTGTGGCATTTATTGAAGTAGTCTCACGTATAAGTGTTGTTAATTGATATTGTTGAGGAGCGGATTGCACGCCGCAACAGAAATGAAAATGATGATGATGATGATGATGATATATATATATATATTATTTTGAGGAGCGGGTTGTATGCCACAACAGAATTGATTGAAAGATATGTTGGAGATCGGGTTGCACGCCGCAACAGAATTGAATGAAAGTTTGTATTGTGGGATCGGGTTGCACGCCGCAACAGAATTGATTGAAAGTTTATATTGTGGGAACGGGTTGCACGCCGCAACAGAATGATAAAAGTAATAATTGATTGTGACTGCCGAATTGGCCTCGATTATTGATATGAGTTACATGTTTTACCTCTATTCCTGTTATTATTATTATTATTATTATTATTATTATTATTATTATTATTGCGTACAGGTTAATGTAAGCGACCTGCCTTAGCCTCGTCACTACTTCGATAAGGTTAGGTTCGGCACTTACATAGTACATGGGATCGGTTGTACTCATACTACACTCTACACTTCTTGTGTAGATACCGGAGTTGGTTCCAGCAGCGTACCGTAGACTTACTCGGATTCAGCTACCAGAGGAAACTTGATGTATAGTTGCACGGCGTTCGCAACTCTGAAGTCCTCTTCTACCTTATCTTAGCTGTGTATTTTCTTTCGGACATCTGTATTTTTATTCAGACCTTTATTTGTATTATTCTAGTAGCTCGTGCACTTGTGACACCAGTTCTGGGATGGTATTTAGACATCGCTATTATTTTGATTTATTCACGTTAGTTTAGATTTTATTTCAGTTATTTGATTTCTTTATTATTAATTAAATTGAATTGTAAAAAAAATGGCTAAAATTATTCTGACGTTGGCTTGCCTAGCAAATGAAATGTTAGGCGCCATCACGGTCTCGAATGTGGGAATTTCGGGTCGTGACAAACTAAAGCATATTTTTAGTTTGAAAATTAAAGTTAAGTTGAAAAGGGTATTTGAAAATCACGTTCAGACTTACCTTTTTAAGTTGTTTCTTAGAAAAAGTTTAAGAGTTACAGACAAACATGTTGTAAAGCATCGTTAATACAAATTAATACATTATACTTCATCTGCTTGGACTTCTAAACTAAAAATAAAATTCACGTATAAGAATTACTACAAGGCATATGAGGACTTCTGTGGCATAATATTTATTTCTTTATAAAATTAGCTAAACAAAATCAATATTTATTATTTTTAGTAAATTATATTATTTCATTTAATTTTTTTGTAATTCAAGACACTTTTCTTAATAGTATTTATGTGACTTTTAAAAAGTTTTTACTCATGGCACGGGCGCGTACCCTAAGACTAGTTAAATAAAATAGGAGGATAAACGTATCTAAGAGAAAAAGTTAGGAAATCAATCACTTCATGGCCTCCATGACAATTTTGCAATCTTAGATACGCAAACTTAGATGCCTACATGAAAGTGGACATAGCATTCAGGCATGAGAGCAATATCAGCTCACTCTCAACTAAGATATAGAAATAAAAAAGATATCTCTTATTCAGAAAATGTATAATTCCTCTCTACTAGATTGCAAAATACTTAGCTTTATTTGCAGATATCTCTCAGTTTCTTCTTTGCCACTATGCAAAACCACTTAGTTTTTCCATGAAATTTTATCAAACACTCTTACTCATTAAATTACATAATGATTTGTGTGAATTCATTCTTTAAGTTTTTTTGATAAATTATTTATTTATTTAAAAACTACATAAAAAGCCATATAAAACAACATATAGTTAATAAATATTTAAAAAGTGCTTAAGAAAATTGTGAACAAATAAAAACCCTTTTAACTCCTCAAATAATTGTGCCACAAAAAATAAAACATCAGTAGTATTTGTTTTATAGAAAATCAACACTTTCAGTTTCCTAAACAAATGGGGGAAGTGCACAAATTGCCGTTTTTAGGACCACTATTCAAAAAATACTTAGAACTTATAAAGTATTTAAAGTTTAGCTATTTTCTAGGGATTGAAACTTCAGGCGTTGAGTCTGAATTTTGTACTTTGAATGGCAGTTTCAAGGCTTGGCTAAAGGTGTCAAACGGGTTGGGCTGGCTCGGTTCCGGACCGGCCCCGACCAATTTTAGCCCAGACCGTCCCTGATCAATTTTAGCCCGGACCGGATCGGCTCGGTAGTAAGGATGCCAGGCAGGGTTGGGTTGGGACAGGAACCGGCCTATGCCGGGTAGAATTTTGATACCGGTTAACCGGATAGGTACGACCCGGTAAAATCATGTCATTTGGGAACCGGTTAACCGAACCGGCCCAAAACGGTTCAACGGCTAGTTCAAAAAAATTTATTATTTATTTTTTTATAATGTTGACCGTTGGCAACGGTCAGCTGCCATTTTGACCGTTGCCCAATGGCTAATTTGCAAGAATAGCCCTTTTTGGGCTTTTTTTAAAAATAATACTTTTATTATTTACTAATTTAGCCCATTGAAAAACTATAAATAGACTCCCCCCCTCCCCCCTCCCCCTCCTCATTTCTTCACTCATCTCTCAATTCTCAAACCAAAATTCTCAATTGTTATTCTCTCATTCTTCACCTAAATTGCAATCAACTATTTGACTCTCATTTTTCTTTGAAATTTTATTTATGGTATTATTTGAAGTTTGAACTTTGAACTTTGAACAATTAACGTTTCTTCGTGGTAACATCGGAGTTGCGAAATTCAATTTCAAGAGTTCAAAAGTCATCAAGTGTTCAATGTATTACGAAATTCGGTGCACTGGTTCCAACTCTTTCTCTTATTTATTATTTTATTTGCATATTTAATATTTATTATTAGTTAAATTTTTACAATATGTTTAATGTGGCAAAACGAGTTCGTAATAAGGTTGCTAATCGGGGTAATCGGGAAAAAATAAAAAAAGAGGTACTACTTCGATTTCTAATAGTAATTTAAATGACTTTATACATATTTCTGTAACATCACCTGATAATAATATAGATTATGAACAATTACAGAAAGATTACGGTATAGAAGATAATGAATTAGAAATTGAAGATAAGACACCACTTACACCTAGTAGTATTGGAGTTGGTAGCAGGGGTGATGGTCGTGGCACTAGTAGCAGACCACATGTGGCCCCGACTAGTAATCGGAGAAGAAGAAGTAAAGTTTGGAAATATTTTGATGAAATAGAGAATACTGATAGAGTTAGATGCAAAATTTGTAAAGATAATTTTAAATATAAGACTTGAGGAAGTTTTGGGGGGACTGGGACACTTAGTAGACATATGATAATTATTCATCCTATAGAATGGGGCTTTGATTTAGATGAAAATCAAGGAATTCTAAACTCTAGTACTAGAGGACTTATGAAATATGATAAAATGAATGATCGTTAGGAGTTAGCAAAAATGATTGCTTTGGGTTGTCTACCTTTTTCTTTTGCTTCTTCATAATATCTGTCACGACCCAAAATCTACTATAGATTGTGATGGCGCCTAGCGCCGCTGTCAGGCAAGCCAACGGTGATTTACCAATTTGATTGCTCATTTTGTTACTTTCAAAATCATAAATTTTAATAAGAAAAGGAGATTTACACTACCAAGTCACAAGAATGTACAATATTTGTAATTTATAAAAGAAATGAAAGGCGATAATAATGTACGAAACCCTAAACATCAACTAGTATAACTTCAAAACCTGGTGTCATAAGTGCATGAGCATTTTCTAAAGAGTACAATAATAATACAACATATGTCGAGAATATAAATAAGACATGATAAAATAAATAGTACGATGGAGACTCGGTGGACTGCGATGTGTAGCTTGAATTGCAGCTCACATAAAGTCTCCTTAACAGATGCGCCTACGCACTAAGATGATCATCAAATGAACCCGTCAGATCTTGCACATTTAGTACAGAAGTGCAGCATGAGTACGTAAATTAACGTGTACCCAGTAAGTATCTAGCCTAACCCCGGAGAAGTAGTGACAAGGAGTCGACATCGGCACTTACTAGAGGTCCAATAAAATAATATAATAATTCATATCAGATATGAAGTTCACAGCGATAGTGGGGTAAATATGTAAATTTCATAATCTTCCAAATTTTTCTTTTAAATTATAAATTTCTCGATCTTATATTCTACCTTAATAGCTCAGAAAATGCCAAGTGTCAATATCAAATAAATAAGGAATACCATAAAAATGTCGTGTATCAGTGGAAGGTTTATCTCGTGAATATTCGGACTACTAGCGATATAACGCACGATTCTGCCGAGGCCGTTAGGCCCGACCAGAATAATGTGTACACTGTCGAGAGTCGAGCAGCACGAACCATAGATGCATCTATATCAAGACCCAAATCCCCCTCCGTAAGACGTCATGACAACACCTAGTCTTTACGACTAGGTAAGCCTAACAATTGCAGAATAATTGAAATAAAAGAAGAATTTAACAACTAAACTTCAACAGATAACTATATAACAAAAAAATATCATTTAGCATGTACAAGCAAACCAACACTCGAGTATAAACAATTCCCAAAACCCGGTAGTCACGAGTCACAAGCTCTAAGGAGATGTTCTATCTATCTCTATATATCAGTGTCTAGGAAAAATAATGAAAGCAACACAAAAAGGATAGAGAAGGACTCTGAGGTCTGCGAATGCTGGCAGATATACCTTGAAGTCTCTGAAGCATCATCAAGTATTCTCAACTAATAGCGGGGCTAGTAGGTGGTACCTGGATCTGCACACAAAATATATGCAGAAGAGTAGCATGAGTACACTACAACGGTACCCAGTAAGTGTCAAGCCTAACCTCGGTAGAGTAGTGATGAGGTCAGGTCAAGGCCCTACTGGTATATAATAATTTAAGGCAAAAAATATAGCAATGTAATAAGAGACTGAAAATTTAACAAGGAGAAACTACAGAAAAATAACAGCACAGCACATAGGTATAAACAACAGGGGCACTCCCGAGATACTGTCTCGTAGTCCCAAGAGTAAATGCTCAACAGGGGATCTCCCGAGATACCGCCTGGTAGTCCCAAAAGTAAATATGCAGGGGGATCTCTCGAGGTACCGTCTCATAGTCCCAAAACTAAACACACAGCTCGAAATCGATGGAACAATAATTACATCAAGAAATCCTACAGTTTAAGACTAAATACAACTCAAGGAAAAACAGGAAATCAACTAAGTATGTTGTACATGTTTCAAATAAGCAATTAAGACACGTAGACATGCGATATTAGGCTAACAGGATAACTACACATGCCGGTACAACTCAATTAAGATGTAACGGGTTACTGCTCAGTAAAAACCGAGTTTTATAACAATTAGCCTGTGTACGCACTCGTCACCTCGCGTACACGGCACTCACATATCACAGGAGTATCACAACAGTACCAAATCCTAAGGAGATTTTTCCCACACAAGGTTAGGCAAGCCACTTACCTCGAATCAAGCTTGATCAATCGGTAAGAATGCCTTTTCCTCAACTTTCCGACTCCGGATGGACCAAATCTAGCCAAAAGCAATTACATACTATAAATATAGCTATAAGAAGCTAGTCTAATTAATGAAATCAAGACTTTAGCTAGAAATTAGAAATTTTGTAACGATCCGACCGGTCGTTTTGAGCTCTAACGCATCGTTCGGTGGTTTCAGGCCTTGAGTAGTTTCACTTCAGGTATTATGACTTGCGCGCGCGGTAGGAATTGAATTTTAGGGAAGTTTATAGTTCATTTGGAAAGGAAACTCTCATTTCGGAAGTTGTACGTTAGAAGAATTGACTAAGGTTTGATTTTGAGTAAAAGAACTCGGAATCGGGATTTGAAGGTTCCAACAGGTTCGTATGATGATTTTTGGACTTGGACGTATATCCGGATCGGGTTTTGGATGACTGGGGAGCGTTTCGACGCCTATTGTGGAAGTTGGCATTTTGGAAGGATTTTATAAATTTGGGTTGTAGTGCATTACAATGCTAACGATATCCGTTTAGGATTCTGAGTCTGGGAATAGCTCTGTATGGTGATTCTGGTATTGGGAGCGCGTCCGGATGTGCATTTGGAGGTTCGTAGGTCATTTTGGGGTCATTTGGCGAAAGTTAGAAATTCGAAGGTTTTGAAAAGTTTGATCGGTAGTGGACTTTTTAGATGTTGGATTTGGATTCCGATTCTGGAAGTTGAAGTAGGTCCGTAATGTCGAATGTGACTCGTGTGCAAAATTTGAGGTCAATCGGACATGATTTGATAGGTTTCGGCATCGAATATAGAAGTTTGAAGTTCTAAAGTTCATTAAGCTTGAATTGGAGTGTGATTCATGATTTTAGCATTGTTTGATGTGATTTGAAGTTTAACTAAGTTCGTAATGTGTTTTGGGACATTGTCACGACCCGAAATTCCCACCTTCGGACCGTGATGGCGCCTAACATTGCACTTGCAAGGCAAGCCAACGTTACAATAATATTAGTAATTTTTAAATAATTTTTTTAAATTTATTAATAACAAAGAAATAAATACAGAAGTAAAGTCTGAAATGTAGTGAATAATTCATAAAACAACGGTGTCTAAATACTATCCCAGAATTGGTTTCACAAGTGCACGAGCTTCTAGAATAATACAAATAAAGGTTTGAATAAAATAAAACTGTCTGGAAACAAATACACAACTAAGGTAAAGTAGACAGGGACTTCAGAATTACGGACGCCATGCAGTTATACCTCAAGTCTCCTCTAATAGCTGAAATCCGAGCAAGTCTATGGTACGTCGCTGGGACCAACTCCGAAATCTGCACAAGAAGTGCAGAGTGTAGTATCAGTACAACCGACCCCATGTACTGGTAAGTGCTGAGCCTAACCTCGACGAAGTAGTGACGAGGCTAAGGCGGTTCACTTACATTAACATGTACGCAATATTAGTAACAACAACAAATAATAGAAATAAATCAGGTAACTCATTTATAATAACTGAAGCTAACTCAGCAGTCATAATCCATTATTATTTCAACCAATTTTCATTATAGCGTGCAAACCGCTTCCACAAAATATTCATTTTCAATCCTCTCATATAATTATTTTTAATCAAGTATATATTGACTTTTAATAAGTCTGTTGCGGCGTACAATTCGATCCCCCAAATATTGACTTTTTAATAAGTATGTTGCGGCGTGCAACCCGATCCTCCAATATGAACTTTTAACTAAGTTTGTTGCGGCGTGCAACCCGATCCTCCAATATGGACTTTTTAATAAGTCTGTTGCGGCGTGCAACCCGATCCTCCAATATAGACTTTTTAATAAGTTTGTTGCGGCATGCAACCCGATCCTCCAATATGGACTTTTTAATAAGATTGTTGCGGCGTGCAACCCGATCCCCCAATATATTCATTTCGATCAATTTTGTTGCGGCGTGCAACCCGCTCCTCCAATATATACATTTACCAATTCAATGTTGTTACGATGTGCAATCCGCTCCTCCAATATATATATTTACCAATTCTTATAGAAGAAATTTTTCCAGTATATGCAACAATTAATATAAAATTATAAGACAACAAACATACAATAATTATGATTTAATTATGAAATAAACAATGACAAATAGCAAGTTATTATGGAAATCAGGGAGAAAATAGACAGTTTAATATTTAATAAGCTAATGTCAAATAACAGTTACGACACATAATTCATATAGCATGTAATAATTAATGCAGGAATTCAAGAATTAATACTTGACAAAGAATAGGAGAGAAACAATTATTATAACAATTAATTCACAATTTATGATTTTTCAAGTAAGTAGGCAAACAATTAATTTGACGACGTATAGACACTCGTCACCTCGCCAATACGTCGTTCACATGCATTTCACATAACAAATAATTTAAGGGTTTTATTCCCTCAAGTCAAGGTTAACCACGATACTTATCTCGCTTTGCAAATTTCAATCAATTACTCGACCACAGCTTTTCCTTTTAAATTTATCTCCAAAGGCTTCAAATCTATTCACAAACAATTCGATATACTCAATATGAATCATAAGAATTAATTTCATATGAATTTAATAATTTTTCGGATAAAAATTTAAAATTCATTTAAATATTCGATAGTGGAACCAACGTCTCAAATCCCGAAAAAACATGCGCAATCTGAACACCCGTTCCGATACGAGTTCAACCATACAAACATCATCCAATTTCGATATCAAATAGACCTTCAAATCTTAAATTTTCGTTTTTGAAGATTTTGTAAAAATCTGATTTTTCTTCCCTAAATTCACGGATTCATGATGTAAATGAGCATGGAATCATTAAATATAATCAATATAGGATAAGGAACACTTACCCCAAGAATCATACTCTTAATCACTCATCATTACCCAAACTCGAAATTGAAGATTCAGGTTTGAACCTTACTTCTTTGATGAAGAACTTGAGGGATTTCTTGTTGGATTTCAAAGCTTGAACAATATTTTTGATGAACAAAGCACTTGAGCTTCTTCCTCTCTCAAAAACACTCTCACTTTTCTCTAAAATTATCAGGTAATTGCCCAAAAATATGCCCCAACACCCATTTATCAAAATGGGGTCGGGTTATGAAAATAGGTAAATGGACCCTCCGAACTCAGGTATGCGGTCGCACAATGGGTATGCGGGTCGTACAATGGACTGCAAAATAGATGCCAAAAATTGGGCTGCGCTGGACAGGTATGCGACCCATTTTGCGGTCGCACAATGTGTTTTGCGATCGCATAATGATTATGAGATCGCACAATTTGCCACAAAATCTTATTTTTGCAGCTTTTGATAATTTGGTCATAACTTCTTGTAGGAATGTCCAAATGACGAACGGTTTGAAGCGTTAGAAACTAGACTCAAATATATTTCATTTGATAGGTAATACACTATATAACACTTCGTATCATGCGAGTTATGCTCATTTGAAATTAGGTCTTGTGCGAACTTACTTGAAACTTTAGTCTTATGAAATTTCCAACTTCTACATTCGATGCCGAAACCTATTGAATCAAGTCCGATTGACCTCAAAATTTTCACACAAATCATAAATGACATAACGGAGCTATAAAAACTTTTAGAATTAGATTCCAACTCCGATATAAAAAAGTCAACCCCGTGGTCAAATTTGGAAATCTTTAGCCTTTAAATTACTAGTTTCCGTTAAATGGTCATAACTTGAGTTAGGGACCTCCAAATTAAATTTCGGGCATACGCCCAAGTCCCAAATTACGATACGGACCTACTGAAATTGTCAAAGTCCGTTTGCTCAAAATATTGACCAAAGTTAACTCAGTTGAATTTTAAGGATCTAGTTCACATTTTAATCCATTTTTCACATAAACACTTTACGAAAAATTTTACGGACTTCACACGCAAGTCGAGGAGTGACAAATAGTGATTTTCGAGGACTTAGAATACAAAATTAATTATTAAATTTAAAGATAATATTTTGGGTCATCACAGACATGTTGGTATATTTGGTTAAGGTTCTGGGGCCTCGGGTGGGTCCCGGATGGTTAACGGAGAAAGTTTTGGACTTAAGGAATGGCTGAAGTGCACCAGTTCTGATGTAACCGCATCTGCGCAAGTTTGACCGTAAGTGCGTAACCACAGGGGCGAGAAAATTGCCGCAGGTGCGGTTTGAGTGAAGTAGGGCAGTAATCGCAGGTGCAAAGGGTTGTCCGCACCTGCGATGTGGCAGATGCGGTAAAGTGTCGTAGGTGCGAGAATGCAAGAAGGGCAGCTGGGTCGCAGAAGCGGAAGGGCATCCGCATATACGAAGGCGCAGAAGTGCGTGGAGGACCACATAAGCGGATTTCGCCTAGCTTGGGGGGAACCGCACCTGCAATGGATTTTTCGCATGTGCAGAGCCGCAAGTGCGGGTGGTGTACCACAGATGCGGAAGGTCGGTTGGGCAAATTATTTTAAATACGTGACTTGGCCCATTTTCTTCCATTTTTCACTTGGTTGGAGTGATTTTGGAGAGCTTCAAGGAGGGATTTTCATCATCTATGTCAAGTTTTGGATCGACGGTCACCGGTTTGAGGTGTTAGGGCGGCGTTGGAGCCGGTTTTGGAACGTCGGAGTGAGGTAAGTCTCCTTTCTAACCTTTTAAGAGGGAATTAACCCTATAGGTAAAATAATTCAATATGTGCTTCTATTTGTCGGGGCTACGTTCTCACGTGGTGACGAGAGTCCATGCGTAGCTACTAATATGCTTATGTCTGGGTAGTGTAGGACCCAGATCATGTTAGAATTGCGATGCTTGCATCCTACTTGTTAATTTAAATTGCTTAAATTATATCGAAACTTGGTAAAGGAACTTTAAAAGGTTAAACTTCATTCTTCTTGACCGTAAATGGGAATTTGTATTTTTCTTGAATGGTTGCCCTTAATAAATTTTGAATTTGGTTGTTTTAAATTGTATTTTCTCTTTTGTGGAACGGGCCGAACGCCTCGACAAGTTAAATAGATGCATCTATGGTTCGCGACATTCGACCCACGGCAGTGCACAATTTAAATATTTATGTAGGAGCAGTCCGTACGACCTCGACATGATTTGCCATGATATATCTTTGGAATTGATAATAATTGATATTGTTTTCATTTGCCCGAGGTTAAAAAATATTAAATGACGAAAATAAATTTGGAAATTTCTTATGAACAAAAGAATTGTTTACTTATTTCATGATATTGAGCTTACAGTCGTTTTACATAATCCATGCCTAATTATATTATTGATATTTTATTTATAGCCCATAGTAAGTGTCGAAGTCGTCCCCTCGACACTACTTCTTCGAGGTTGGGCAGGATACTTATTGGGTACACGTTGATTTACGTACTCATACTACACTTGCTGCACATTTTTGTGCAGGTGTATATATGTCTAGTGGCCTTGTGGATGCAGAGGCGCGGTTATTGCGGGGAGTTAGGTGAGCTGCATTCCACGTTATGAGTCCATAGCCATCAGAGTCTCCTTCAGAGTATTTATATTTCTCCTGTCCGAATTTGTATTCCGGACAGATGTTGTATTTTATTTTACATTCCTAGTTTAGGCTCATGCACTTATGACACCGGGTTTTGGGATGATTTGGGTTGTCCTGTATTGAAATTGTTAATAATATTATTATTTACTCTGTGAATTCCATCCTTTACTATTTAATTGAAGGAAATATGATTTCAAAAATCTTAAAATGAGAACCTAATTAAGTATTTATTTTTGGCTTGCCTGACAGCGGTGTCCGGCGCCATCACGACCTTTAATGGATTTTGGGTCGTGACAACATGGTATCAGAGCACTAGGTTCACTTATGTCTCGCGAGTCAAGAGCAAGCCTAGTAGAGTCTTGCGGATCGATACAGAGACGTCTGTACTTATCTTCGAGAGGCTACAGAGTTATTAGGAGCACTTCCCTTCTTGATTGCTCATCGTGAGATTTGATTTCCTGTTAGGCTTGTTCCTTCATTTCCTTCCTATTCGATCTTATGCGATTACTGAACCCTATCAATTCACGTCTGATTGAGCCCAAATTTTGCACACAAGTCATAATTGACATTACGGACCTACTCCAACTTCCAGAATCGGAATCTGACCCCGATATCAAAAGGTCCACTCTCGATCAAACTTCTCAAAAATTCAACTTTCGCCATTTCAAGCCTAATTCAGTTACGGACCTCCAAATCACAATCCGGACTTGCTCCTAAGTATAAAATCACCCAACGGAGCTAACAAAACCGACGAAACTCCATTTCGGAGTCGTCTTCATACAGTTCCAACTACGATCAAATTTTTAGAACTTAAGTTTCCAATTCATACCGAAACCAAAAAAAAAACCTCCCGACAAGTCACATAAGCATAAAATGATACAGGGAAAACAGTAATTAGGGGGTCGAGGTTATTACTGAAAAAATAACTGGGTCGTTACAATCTATTATACTACTGAGGCATTCGGCCCCCTCAACATGAAAGGAAGAAAGTTACCGAATTACGAGACACGTGTTTACAATACAGTACATGAGCACAAAATGAATATAATCTTTACTGTTTCTCAAGTAACTCGCCCACAACTCAAAGTGTTAAGGCTNTCTTAGGGACTATGTGTCCCAATTCATACCGAAACCAAAAAAAAAACCTCCCGACAAGTCACATAAGCATAAAATGATACAGGGAAAACAGTAATTAGGGGGTCGAGGTTATTACTGAAAAAATAACTGGGTCGTTACAATCTATTATACTACTGAGGCATTCGGCCCCCTCAACATGAAAGGAAGAAAGTTACCGAATTACGAGACACGTGTTTACAATACAGTACATGAGCACAAAATGAATATAATCTTTACTGTTTCTCAAGTAACTCGCCCACAACTCAAAGTGTTAAGGCTCGACCTATTATACATATATTTATTTCTAAATCAAATTCAGTTATAACTTTAATTAATTCTGCTAGCAGAACGAGTTCAAATAATTCAATTATTACATTATAAAGTCCTAAGTCTATCCGGACATAAACATGCTTTAGCTACGTACGGACTCTCATCACCTCATGCGTACGTAGTACCCA
This sequence comes from Nicotiana otophora, assembly GCA_000715115.1. Classification (NCBI taxonomy): domain Eukaryota; kingdom Viridiplantae; phylum Streptophyta; class Magnoliopsida; order Solanales; family Solanaceae; genus Nicotiana; species Nicotiana otophora. The sequence continues at coordinate 114,235 of AWOL01S0050010.1, forward strand.
CAACTAGGTGCACATAACAATAAATATCACCTAGGGGTAGTTTCCCCCTCACAAAGTTAGACAGGAGGCTTACGTCACTCCAAAGTTCCATGACTGGCTCCAACGCCTCTCTAACACCTCAACTCAAAGCCAAACGATCCGTAACTATTCAAACAATGTGCAACTCAATCAACATATACTCCAATGCTTATAACTAATCAATTCATAAAAATCCCCAACTCCGCTCTAAAAGTCAATATAATCAACCCTCGGGCCCATGTGCCCGAATTTCGAAAAGTTTCGAAAATAAATTTTACCCATAACACTACGAACTCAAATATATAATTTATTCCTAATTCCATTTCCAAAATCGTGGTAGAAATCCAAAAATACCCATTTCTAGATTTTCCACCAAAATCCCAAATTTCTACAAATTCTAACGCTTAAATCAATATATAAACGATGTATTTAACTCACAATGGGAAGAAATCACTTACCACATAATAGATGATGAAGATGGCACTCCAAAATCGGCTCTCATGGACGAAATGAAGTGGAATTGAGCCAAACCCCCATTTTAAAAGAACACACTGCCCAGTCCAACCTTCAAACCTGCGGTCCATTAGCCGCTTCTGCGGCTCCGAACCTGCAAAAACTACCATCGCAGGTGTAGTTCCCACTAAGCCCAGCCAAGTCCACTTCTGCGGACAAAACGCCACACTTGCGGCATCCCTTTTGTGACCATTCCTCTGATTCTGTGGAAAATCCCCCAACACGAAGACTCGCACCTACGGAAACATTCCCCGCTTCTGCGGTATCGCAGGTGCGAGATTCTTCCGCTCATGCGCCCTCACCTGCTTCTACGCCCAGGGTTTCGCTTCTGGGTTGCGCAGATGTGACCAAAGCTCCGCACTTGCGACCCTTCTCCTGGCCGGCTTTCTCCGCTTCTACGATGACCCCCATTTCACCTGCCTGTCCGCACCTGCGACAAAACCACCGCAGGTGCGGTGACACCAGCTTTCAGCAATTTCCAGCATTACTTCAAATCCAAATTTCAAGTTGATTTCAATATGTTTCAAACCCGAGGCCCCCGGGACCCCATCCGAACATACCAATACATCCCAAAATACAACACGAACCTACTCGGGGTCTCAAATAACGCCAAACAATATCAAAGTTGTGAATCGATGATCAAAACCTTTCTTTAAACTTTCCAATTTTCAAACTTCGACGAACACATCCGATTCATATCCAAATATTTCTCAATGATGCCAAACTTTGCGCACAAGTCATAAATCTCAATGCGAACCTATTCCAAGGCTCGAAATCCCAAACGGACATCAACAACACCAAAGTGCACCTCAAACCAAACTTAGAAAATTCTAAAGCCTTCCAAATGCTAACTTTCCATAATAAGCGTCGAAATGCTCCCGGGTGATCCGATACTCTACCCGAACATACGCCTAAGTTTGAAATATATCATACGAACCTATTGGAACCTTCAAATCCCGATTCTGAATTCGTTTACTCAAAAGTCAATCCTTAGTCAATTCTTCCAACTTAAAGCTTCCGAAATTAGAATTTTCTTTCCAAATCAACTCCGAACTTCTCGAAATTCTACTCCGACCACACATACAAGTCATAATACTTGAAGTGAAGCTACTCGAGGACTCAAACTGCTGAACGACACGCTAGAGCTCAAAACGACCGGCCGGATCATTACAATATCTTATTATGTATATTCAAAGGACTTATAATCCTTTATTTAAAGGTATCCCCAAAAGTACTTGTAGATTTGATATATTTAGACTTCATGAACAATATCAGATATACATACGTTATTTGTTTAACCACCTTCCTTGTAGAGTTTCTCTAACTTTTGATATTGGCCATGTTTTTAATGGAAATGATTATTTACAATTACATGTCATTAGATAGATGATAATTATTGTATGCAAAAATGTATTATCGCTTTTAAATATCATGAAGCTCAAAGTCATACTATTATTTTTATAAGTACTAATATTTGCGAAGTTGTTGCATTTTACAATCTTAATAAAAAAGTATTGTGTATGTCTTTTGATATTGTTTCTAACAATAATGCCGTTATTTCAATATTAAAGCTGCATTTGCAACCACCACTTGACAAAAAATTTCATGTTAGGTGTGCATGTCATGTTTATAATTTAATTGTTAAAAGTGGCCTTGATTTATTTTCGACTGAGATTACTCATATTAGAAGAGTAGCTGGTGTTATTCAAGGAAATAATAGACAATCTACAATTGGGGAATTTAAGACTAAGTGTACCGAACATAACCCTAACCCCAAATTCATGCCAGATGAAATTGTTACTACATGGAATTATACATGCTTATTTTTAAAATGTTGCTACAAATATAGATTGCCTATAACTGAAGTTGCTAATGCGCATTGTACTGATCCAAACCGTATGTTAACTACTAATACTTGGGATGCCATTAATGATGTTGTTAAATTTTTACATAAATTCTATATAGCTACTGTTGAGTTTTCTGTAGTATATTATCCTACTGTTACTGTGGCTTTAGTATATATATAGCTGAAATTCTTTTCTACTCTCTGATTTTAAGAAGAAAGAAAAATATATGGACACTGTTGAAAAAATGCAAGCAAAATTCAAAAACGATTTCTTTCCAATTCCTCATATTTACTTAATTGGTGTTATTTTAAATTCTTCTATTAAGATGTCTAATTGTCACAAATTAATCAATGCTTTATATACTTATATAGAGATTAGACCAACTGAAATCCAGATATATATTGTTGTATGAACAAGCTAAATGGTTATTTACAATAATTATATAATTGTTATACAAATATAATTGATGATGATGCTAATAATATAGGCAATGTTAATCCCACTATTCATTGTACTACTTCTACTACATCTGCTACTATGGATGAAGATGAAAGCCTTGATGGTTTTAATATTTGGTCTACATTTCCTTCCTCTCAAATCAGTAGCGGGAACATTGATGAACTTCAATTCTACTTGCAAAAGCAAAGAGAGCCTCGCACAAAGGATTTTTCACCGTTGGCATGGTGGCATGAGAATGAAAAGCAATTTCATGTTCTTTCTGCAATGGTTCAGGACGTGCTAAATGAGTCAATTTTAACTGTTGCATCAGAGAGTACATTTAGTCAAGAAAGACAACAACTAGGAGACACTTGTCACTCATTGGGAAGCAATGCTTTGGAAGTATTAGTATGTTTCAGATATTGGATTAGATCGGAACGAAGAAATAAGGGCATGAAGATGTTAGTAAACCAGAATACAAGAAACTTGGAGATATAGTAACACATGGTACCTCATCTGAATTTAACAGTCCAGCAGATGGCCAAGAAGTTCATATTGATTATGAAGAACTTACTAATGTAACGTAAAACCTTTGAAGTTCTTAATTTATATTTAATAATTCAAATTTGAATTTACTCTTTTTTCTTTAATTAGTTATTGTAAAATATAACCTTTAATTTACAAGTTTGAATTAAAAAAGGAACTTGGAAATTATAAATTAATTTTTTTTCATCTCCATTGTATTATCGTAAATTCTTAATTAAATATTCAAATATAAAGTTTTTAAATCCTTTGAAGTTTTTATTCAAAATTCTAAATATAAGGATTTTAAAGCCTTTGAAATTTATTCAAACACTCTTTTTATAAAATTATTTTTATGTTTTACTTTTTTACTTTATCTTAATATAAATTACGATAGTTATACAAAATACAAAAAAAAAGGGCATGGCCCCTTAGCCCCGGACCGTTCTTGTTCAAATTTTCACCGGCGAGGCTAGGAACAGGTAAAACCGATATTTTGAAATCGGTAACCGGACCGATACAGAGACCGACCAGTCTCCTTTTTCTCTAGCCCGGCCAGGCCTGGCCCCTTGACACCCGTAGGCTTGGCCAATTCATGTCACGACCCAAAATCTCCACCTTCGGACCGTGATGGCGCCTAACATTTCACTTGCTAGGCAAGCCAACGTTATAATAATATTATCCATTTTTAAAACAATTTTAAATTTATTAATAATAAAGAAACAAATGCGGAAGCAAAGTTTGAAATATAGTGAATAATCCATAAAAATAACGGTGTCTAAATACCATCCCAAAATTGGTGTCACAAGTGCACGAGCTTCTAGAATAATACAAATAAAGGTCTGAATAAAATAAAGTTGTCTGAAAATAAACACATAGCTAAAGTAAAATAGACGGGGACTTCAGAACTGCGGACGCCATGCAGTTATACCTCAAGTCTCCTCCGAGTAGCTGAAATCCGAGCAAGTCTATGGCACACCGCTAGGACCAATTCTGAAATTTGCACAAGAAGTGCAGAGTGTAGTATCAGTACAACCGACCACATGTACTGGTAAGAGCTAAGCCTAACCTCGACGAAGTAGTGACGAGGCTAAGGCGGTTCACTTACATTAACCTGTACGCAATATTAATAACAAAACAAATAATAGAAACAAATCAGGTAACTTATTTATAATAATTGAAGCCAACTCAGCAGTCATAATCCATTATTATTTCACCTAAATCTGCTGCAGCATGCAACCCGCTCTCCCAATATATTCCTTTTAATCAAGTTTGTCATATATTTATTTCAATCAAGTATATATATAGACTTTTAAAAAGTCTGTTCCGGCGTGCAATCCGATCCCCCAATATTGACGTTTTAATAAGTTTGTTGCGACGTGTAACTCGATCCTCCAATATGGACTTTTTAATAAGTCTGTTGCGGCGTGCAATCCGATCCCCCAAACTTTCATTCCCATTGCGACGTGCAACCCGTTCCCCCAATATAATTTTAAACAACTCATAAATATAATAAAACTTACTCCAATAGATACCACGTCCAATGAGAAATTATTAAGCATTAAGGCACACAATAATTCTAATTTATTTATAAACCAAACAATGAAAAATAACAATTTATTATGAAAATCATAGAGAAATTAGGTAGTTTAATATTTAATATGCTAAATATTAAATAACAATTAAAACACATAATTCAAATAGCATGTAACAATTAATGCAGGAATTCAAGAATTAATATTTAACAAAGAATAGGAGAGAAATAATTATTATAATAATTAATTTATGATTTAAAATAATTTATGATTTTTCAAGTAAGCAGGCAAACAATTAATTTGACGACGTATAGACACTCGTCACCTCGCCTATACGTCGTTCACATGCAATTCACATAACAAATAATTTAAGGGTTCTATTCCCTCAAGTCAAGGTTAACCACAGCACTTACCTCGCTTTGCAAATTCCAATCAATTACTCAACCACAACTTTTTCTTTTAAATTTGACTCCAAAAGCTTCAAATCTATTCAAAAACAATTCAATATACTCAATAAGAATCATAGGAATTAATTCTATATGAATTTATAAATTTCCGGATAAAACTCCAAAATTCATTAAAATATTCGGTAGTGGAACCCCACGTCTCAAATCCCGGAAAAACTCGCAAAATCCGAATATCTGTTCGGATACGAGTTCAACCATACAAAAATTGTCCAATTCCGATATCAAATGGACCTTCAAATCTTAATTTTTCGTTTTTGTAAGATTTTAAAAAAATCTGATTTTTCTTCCATAAATTTACGGATTCATGATATAAATGAGTATGTAATCATAAAATATAATCAATATAGGATAAGGGACACTTACCCCAATGTTTCCCGTGAAAATCGCCCAAACTTTTTCCTTAACCGAGCTCAAAACGATCAAAATGTGAAAATAATATCGGACTCTTCGATATATACACTGCCCAGGAATTTCCGCACCTGCGGTGCCTGAGCTCGCACATGCGAGTTCGCATTTGCAAGAAATTCTTGAATCTGCGGAAAAGGGGCTGCCAGCGTATGTCCGCATCTGCGTAATTTGGTGCGCAACTGCAGACATGCTTCTGCGAGGAGCCGTCCGCTTCTGCGAACGCGCTGGTGCGTGTAGATTTCCGCACCTGCAGACTTTTTCCCATCCATGCCCGAACGCATCTGCGATCGAAGGCTCGCTTCTGCGAGCTCGCACATGCGGTCAAAAATCCGCAGGTGCGATTATAACAGAAGGCAAAACTACAGATTCTGCTTAAGTCCAATTCTTGATCTGATTTCAATCCGTATCACACTCGGGGTACTCGGGACCCCATACGAATATACCAAAAAGTCCAATAACATACTACGGACTTACTCGGGGTCTCGTATCACGTCAAACAACGCTTAAATTATAATTCATACCCCGATTCAAACTTTGAGTTTTAAACTTTTTAATTTTCAAATCTCGTGCCAAAACATATTAAATGAATCCGGAATGACTTCAAATTTGGCACACAAGTCATAAATGACATAATGGAGCTGTTCAAATTTTCAGAATTGGATTCCGGCTCCGATATTAAAAAGTCAACTCCGTGGTAAAACTTAAAAATCTTTAGCCTTTAAATTGCTAATTCCGTTAAATGGTCATAACTTGAGATAGGGACCTCCAAATTAAATTCCGGGCATACGCCCAAGTCCAAAATCACGACACGAAACTATCGGAACTGTCAAAATATTGATGCGGGTCCGTTTGCTAAAAATGTAGACCAAAGTCAATTCAGTTGAGTTTTAAAGCTCTATTTTATATTTTAATTTATTTTTCACATGAAAACTTTCCGAAAAATTTTACGGATTGTGCACGCAAGTCGAGTAATGATAAATGGTGCTTTTCTAGGTCTTAGAATATAGAATTACTTATTAAATTTAAGGATGACATTTTGGGTCATCACAATTCATAACTTCATGCATGGGTGAAGGTTGAAACTTCCGCTTAAAAGTCTAAAGTTGAAAATTGGTTAAGCCTAACTTCTGACATGAACTTGCAATGCGTGACCTACATATCTACATCTATATTTATCTATATTATAATCTACTTGTATTGTTTTGACATCTTGGTCCCTCTAGTTCATGAAGTTTCATCTAAGCACTTGTACTTGTTCAAACATAGTATTTTAGATACCTACATCTGATGACTATGGTGCGTCTTTCTCACTTGCTTAACGTGGCAGATCTACATCACTTGCTATGTCATATTTTATGTTTGTCAATTAAAAAACCCCTTCAAGAAAATAAAATAAGATTATGTTCCCTCTTTGGTTCCTTTAAACTATAGTGCAGTCAACCCTCCAAAATTCAAATAGACAAAATTCTTCCCATCCTTATGTCACCCTTTCAACAAAAAAAGAAGAAGTGAACCTTCCTCAACTCCTCAACTCTACCAGCTTTTCATTTCATTTTGAGAACAGAGGATAATAGACAACGGTACTCACAAAGCATATTCATGATACACGCAGATATTTACTCATGCCATAGAGAGTCACCAACACCGTTCTCCGCTCACCTCACCTGCAACTTTCACCTGTCTTACCCATTTTTAAACCCATGAGGGACCATTGCGATACCACTTCTTCTGCCAATGACAAGAAAATAGTAGACAAAGAAGATACTATTAAGCCTCAATCGTTTAAATGCTTCAGTCACCAAAAAAGATACCCAAAAAGCTTAGTGTTTAAGAAGTATTGGACCACAAACAAAAATTTTATTTTTTCATTTTAATGCATTTTTATTTTTGGAGAATATTGGCATAAGTAAAAGTTTAGAGGTTGACAATGATAGGTTTAGAGATGTTAAAAAGATTTGAAAACTTTGACCATCGGGAAAAATGGTGGAGCCATAAAAAGGGAAAAGGGAAGAATATGGCTGAAGATAATTGAAAAAAAAGTGTGCAGGCGGAAAATCTTATGGAAAAGGGGATAAAGAAAGGTGAAGAGAAAGGGGAAGGAAGGGGAGAGATCTAATAAACAAAAAATAAAGGAGGGAGAGAACCGAAGGAGGGGAAGGGGGGTGTTCTGTCCTGTTTTTTCGTTTTCCTTTTATTTTATTTTTTAGTTTTATTTTCACCAATTCACGTACCATATGTGCGTGTAATTCACGTGTTTTGTCCACCCCGGCCATATAAATACCGTGTAAGCTTAGTCAACAGTCACAAGTATTTGAAATACTATGTGTAGGCATGTAAAAAATTATTGAATTTAAATTCAATAAATAATTTGGAGTATATTTTAAATATACTAGTCCAAATAAATATAATGGGTTAATATAATTGGATAAATTATATAAGTCCAATGTTATTAAATAAATGAGTCTTAATCCATTGGGCTAGCCCACTTAGTCGGGTTACAGGTGGTGAGCCCACGTCATTAAGCCCAAGATGCCATCTTCCTAGAGGTCCAGTTTGGCGCCACGTGTCAAATGAAGTGGCACGCCAAGTCAAACGAATGAGCCAATAGGATCGTGCCACGTGTCAAAATAACACGGTATGCCAAGTCAAATTAATAGGCCAATGAAATCGTGCCACATGTGCATGTGAAATGTTCTGATCAATCAAATATGGCCTTGTCACGCTTCAATCTGATTGGTCGAAATGAATTTGTTCTCATCACGACTCTTCCCTTCCATAACTATAAATAGGGGTCTTCATAACTTAGAAAGAGGACCATAAGTTATAACAAGAAGCAAGATGTAACGACCCAAAATTTATTAAAGGTAGTGATGGCGCCAGACACCGCTGTCAGGCAAACCAAAAAATAAATACTTAATTTGGTTCTCATTTTAATATTTTTGAAGTCATATTTTCCTTCAATTAAATAGTAAAAGATGGAATTCACAGCGTAAATAATAATATTCTTAACAATTTCAATATAGAACAACCCATAATCACCCCAAAACCAGATGTCACAAGTGCATGAGTATCAACTAGGAATATAAAATAAAATATAACATCTATCCGGAATAAAAATTTGGACGGGAGAAATATAAATACTCTGAAGGATACTCTGTCGGCTGGGGTCGTAATATGGAATGTAGCTCACGTAAGTCCCTGCATGCATACGCGACACTGCTCTCAGAAGGCCACTAGTCACATATATACATGCACAAAAATGTACAGCAAGTATAGTAGGAGTACATAATCAACGTGTACCCAGTAAGTATCTAGCCTAACCCCGGAGGAGTAGTGACGAGGGGTCTACATCGACACTCACTAGTGGTCCAATAATATTAGGTACAGTAAAGAGGTAAGTAAATATGAGTCAGAGTAAATAAATGAGATAAACAAGTATAAATCACGTAGTGCAAATCCTCCTCTTTACGAGGAACTGAAGCTCTCCATTAGAATTTTCCTCCTTAACCGGAGCATATATATAGATATAGTGGATCTCATCAGATAGATTGTCATAACTCAAATCGGAAAAACTCACAGATACACTGGCTTCTTGCCAAATATTACGCACGATTCCACGAGGATATGATATAGGAAATGCCGAGGTGTACTACCTGATCCAAAATAAATATTTCAATTGTACACTGCCGAGGGTCGAACGACACGAACCATAGATGCATCTATTAAACCGCCGAGGCAAACGGCCCACTCCCATGAGAGTGTGGTACATAAATCCTGCCGAGGCGATCGGCCCGATCCCATAAGAGTGAAATACATAATCATGCCGAGGCGAATGACCCGATCCCGTAAGAGTGAAATACATAATCCTGCCGAGGCGAACAGCCCGATCCCATTAGAATAAGAAGCTTTGACGGGTCCTTGACCCCACTCATGAAACAACATGTGAGTTATAATTTCTTTAACAAAAACCTTTCAATGAAGTATATATATCACGGAAACATGCCGTAAAAGGAGTAAAGTTATTCGGTGACTAATCATGAACTCGTGATGTCTCTACAATAGCAAGTCTAGTCTCAAGTAGAAATGTAAAACAAGGGAATTTAATAGGTGAGAGAATGCTCAAATAGTGCAGCTACATCATGATGTGAACCTAAGCCTACTCGGACAATAACATGAATGTAGCTACGTACGGGCTCTCGTCACCTCGCGCGTACGTAGGCCCCACAACAAGGAGCACACATTAACATACAACACCTAGGGGTATTTTTCCCCTCACAAGGTTACACAGAAGACTTACCTCATCTCAAAGATTACTTTCCGATCCAAAATTGTGCTTTAAATCCTCAACTCGGTGCCAAACGATCGAAGCTAGTCAAATGTTATATAAAATAGTTAATGCATGCTCAAGAGTTCACATCTTAGCTATTAAAGTAATTTTTCCAACCCAAATTGAAGAATTCCTAAAATTCACCCTCGGGCCCACGTGCCCGGATTCTGAAATCTTTTGAAGATAACCACTATCCATAATATCATGAACTCAAATATATGATTTGTTCTCAATTTTATGCCCTAATTCATGGTCGAAATCCAAAAATATAAATTTCTAGGTTTCTTTCAAAATCCCACAATTGCTATCAAATTTCATGTTTGAATCCATGTAAAAATCATGTATTAATTCACAATGTGAAGAAATCATTTACCTCATTATAGTTGATGAAGATGGCACTCCAAAAGTGCTCCAAAATCGGCTCTCATGAACGAAATGAAGTGAAAATGAGCCAAACCCCCAATTTAAAGAGAACACATTGCCGAACGTTCATCGTACCTGCGGTGATCTGACCACTTCTGCGGCTCCGCAGGTGCGGTCCAAATTACGGTCTTGTGGTTCTCACTGCCTAGCCAAGAACTCGCACATGCAGAAGTCTTTTTGCTTCTACGGGCATCGCAGGTGCGACTTGCTCTCGCACATCTGCTCATTTTTACGCACCAGTGTCAGCTGCCTCGCTCCTGCGCACCCGTAGGTGCGCTGCTCCAGGCCGCTTCTGCGGCTGCCCCAGCTCCAGTCCATTCTCGCTTCTGCGAGCAATTCGACGCACCTGCGATCTCGCACATGTGGCCAAAGTTACGCATGTGCGATTACCCCAGAAGCATTAAGCTTTAGAAATTCTTAAGTCTAAAAATCGATCTATTAACCTTCCGGAATCCACCCGAGGCCCTCGGGACCCCAACCAATTATACCAATAAGTCCTAAAATACAATACGGACTTAGTCGAGCCTTCAAATTACGCCAAACATTATCGAAATCATAAATTGCACCCCAATTCAAGCTTAATGAACTTTAGAACTTCAAACTTCTACATTCGATGTCAAAACCTTTTAAATCATGTCTGATTAACCTTAAATTTTGCACACAAGTCACATTTGACATTACGGACCTATTCCAACTTCCGGAATCGGAATCCGACCCCGATCACAAAGTCCACTCCCGGTCAAACTTTCCAAAACCCTTCAAATTTCTCACTTTCGCCAAATGACCCCTAAATGACCTACGGACCTCCAAATCCACTTCCGGGTGCGCTCTCAATACCAGAATCACCATACATAGCTATTCCCAGACTCGGAATCCCAAACGGACATCGATAACATTGAAATACGCCTCAACCCAATTTTTATAAAATTCTTCCAAAATGTCAACTTCCACAATAGGCGTTGAAACGCTCCCGGGTCATCCAAAACCCGATCCGGACATACGCCTAAGTCCAAAATTATCATACAAACCTGTTGGAGCCTTCAAATCCCGATTCCGAGGTCGTTTACTCAAAAATCACACTTTAGTCAATTCCTCCAACTTAAGGCTTCCGAAATTATAATTTTCTTTCCAAATCAACTCCGAACTTCCTGAAATTAAATTCCGACCACGCGTACAAGTCATAATACCTGAAGTGAAGCTACTCAAGGCCTCAAACCGCTGAACGACACGCTAAAGCTCAAAACGACCGGTCGGGTTGTTATATTCTCTCCCACTTAAACATACGTTCGTCCTCGAACGTGCTAAGAACTGCTCTGGAGTTGTCCGAAATCAATGTGCAACAACTTGTGCACCTATCTGTGCCACCACAACCCAGTTGGACACATTAGCTCGAGTCAATCTGAAGATTCTCCCTTTTATTTAGTCAAATAAGCCTTAGTGCCAAATTCCAACATCCAGAATTCTCCACTAGTCCTGTTTTCAACATATGAACATCGCATTAATCACTACACACTGCACCAAACACGATTGTATACCCTTACTAAATTCTTACCATGCATCGCATAACTCATTTGCCCAAGGCAATCTTTCCAAAGCACAACATCTACAATTTTCACTGACCGAAGCTCGTAGTGTACCTAATGACCAATTAAGCCTTGCTTTAACTCTCGCAATACTGCCACGACAGAGAAGACGTGTAGAACTCATAACCACCTACCGAATCACAATTTATGGAGTCTCTCCTACCGACAATAACCATTACCTCATTCTGGACTGAATAACAATATTAACTCTTTAATATGCTTCATATAAATCTGATCACACTGATCCCAGGTCCAATAATCTCGTCTCACCAAGTACAAGTTGCTCAGGCAATAAGCCACCTCAGATACTGCCAAAAGTATCATATGATGCCATAATGTGCCAACAATCTACAAACTCGAATGTGATACATAAGAAAACGAACTCTGGAAAGATCTACTCAACCACGTAACTAATTTAAACAACCGAAAAAATATTATAAACCTTTATCAGGAAACGAGAAGCAAAACACACAGTAATAGATATGGGAAACTGTACTTAATATCATATTGTTACGGCGTGCAATCCGATCCACACATGATACTGTTACGGCATACAACCCTATCCAACCATGATACCCATGGAGGCATGCACCCGATCCAAACAACATATCCATGGCAGCGTGCCACCCGATACAATCATATACCCGTGACGGCGTGCCACCCGATCTACACATAATAATCTAAATAAAACACACATAGAGTCGTAATGCTTATACTCACAAAATGCTCGAATATCAACCATAAGCACACCAAGTGCATAATATAAATCTTGGGGAGACGGATAGCGTCATGCGCTATAAAACTCAAGCACAACTAAGGTGCGATACATGATCTGCATCTCGAGAGCCATCCTGCTCACATAACACCA
>AWOL01S0050015.1:0-12911 GCA_000715115.1 Nicotiana otophora
AAACCCCGCTCGTCTCCGCTACGCCCATAGTACGGAGAATACAATGACACTCCTCCAGAAAACACTGAGCATCATCTGTAGCCAATCTGCTTAAGGTAGGTGGGTGGTACTTCTTGTACCTCTCAAGTCTGAGCTGCTCCGCCTCATAAGTTGCTGCCCTAACCTCGGGCTGAGCTGGAGCTACCGGCTACATTGGTACAACCTCTGGAACCTGGTCGACCTGAACACGCTGCTCTGGAGTACCGGTGACGGGAGTCTGTGCTCCTCCCCTAGCCTGAGATGTGGAAGGAGCAAGTGGAATCAATCCATCCTGAGCTAAGGTGCTGAACATGCTTAGAAACTGGGCTAGAGTCTCTTGGAGGGCTGGTGCAGCAACAAGTATCTCAGGTGTCTTCCTCCAACCTGAGCTATTGGGGGCTCTTCTGTAGCAGCTCGTGCGGGTGCTCTGGTTGCACCACGTGGACGTCCTCGGCCTCTACCCCGGCCCCAGCCTCTCGCGGCTCTAGCAGGGGGTACGGGTGTCTGGTCATCAGATCCGCGTGTACGTGTCCTCACCATCTGTGAGAGAATAGAATACAGAAGTTTAGAATCTTTGAAGTCAACAATTTTTGCATGACAAGGAATCAAAGTAGTGAAATGTTTCTCCCGAAGATAAGTACAGACGTCTCCGTACCGATCCGCGAGACTCTGATAAACCGGTTTGTGACTCACGATACCTACGAACCTAGAGCTCTGATACCAACTTGTCACGACCCAATTTTCCCTTCGTGTGACATCGTGACGGCACCTAGTCTCTACAACTAGGTAGGCCTAACATTTGCAGAATAATGAAATAAAAATATAAATTTAACCAACTATTCAAAAATACACAATAAATCCCAAAATCCGAAACATCGTGAATCACAAACTACTGAAGGAAAGATCTAGTGTCTTTATACATCAGAATCTAACAAAGAAAAATACATAAGATAATGGACATGAGAAAGAGTAGAAGGGGAATCCGAGGTCTGCGGACGCGGCAGATATACCTTGAAGTCTCCAAAGCTGTCCCGGCTCACTGTGTGGCTGATAAGGTATACCTGGATCTGTACACGAAAAACATGTGCAGAGAGTAGCATGAGTATACCACAATCGGTACCCAGTAAGTGCTAAGCCTAACTTCTATCGAATAGTGACGAGGTAAGGTCAAGGCCCAACTGGCAATTATATAATAAAATAATATAGAGTGTAATACCGCAATAAAATAAAAGCTGAAATTTAACAACAATGAACTCATAGAAGGTAACAGCTTAATACACAGAAACACAACATAGGATCTCCCGAGATACCGTCCCGTAGTCCCAAACGTAAATGTGCAGAGGGATCTCCTAGAATACTGTTCTGTAGTCCCAAAATAAATGTGCAGGGGGATCTCCCAGAATACCGTTCCGTAGTCCCAAAGTAAATGTGCAGGGGATCTCACGGAATACCGTTTCGTAGTCCCAAAGTAAATGTGCAGGGGGATCTCTCGGAATACCGTTCCGTAGTCCCAAAGTAAATATGCAAGGGGATCTCCCGAAATACCGTTCCGTAGTCCCAAAATAAATATGCAGCGCGAATGATAGAAATACAACTACATCACGAAATTCTTACAATTTAGACTAAGTACTAGTCAGGGAAGAAGCATGAAGTTCATTAAGCATGCTGCACATAATTCACATAAACAATTAAAACATGTAGACATGTTGTATTAGACTAAACATGATAGCTACACATATTGGAATAACTCAATTAAGAACTGAAAATAGATTAGTACTCATTAAAATGGTATAACTCAAAATAACAGGAAAGCATGTTGTTGCTCAATAAGAAAATTGGGTTTTCCACAACTAGCCCATATACATACTCGTCACCTCACGTATACGGCGCTCACATAGCACAATAGTTCCAAATCTTAAGGGAATTTCCCCCACACAAAGTTAGGCAAGCCACTTACCTCGAACCAAGCTCAATCAATCGGTCACAATGCCTTTTCCACGAATATTCGGCTCCGAATGGCCCAAATCTAGCCAAACGTAATTACATATCATAAATACAACCATAATAGACTCATCTAATTAATGAAATCAATAGTTTAACAAAAAAATCAAAATTAACTCAAAAATCGCCTGTGGGGCCCACGTCTCGGAATCGAGTAAAAGTAGCCAATACGAACACCCATTCACTCCCGAGTTTACTCGTACCAAAAGGGTTCAAATCCGATACCAAAATATCGATCAAAACCCCAAAATTCGGCCTAAGAACTTTTCTCAAATTTTCACCCCAAATCCGAAATTAAACGATGAATTCAAGCATAGATTAGTAGAATATAACCATAAAGGAGTTAAGAATCATTACCCAATCGATATCTCTAAAAATCCCTCAATCCCTCGTCCAAAATCCGAGCTCCCAACTCAAGTGTTTTGATAAAAATGGCATAACCCCCATTTTTGGAAACTTTAATACTGCCCAGACGCGTCCTTCTTCGCGAACGCGGCCACACCCTCGCGTTCGCGAAGTACAATTTACTTCAGCCCAAAAATTCTCCATCGCAAACGCGATGCACATGTCGTGAATGTGAAGGCCACTTATCATGACCCTTCGTGAATGCGAGATCTCCATCGCGAATGCGAAGCACGAAATCTCGCTTGCCTCCAATTCTTCTTCGCGAACACGAGGACCATGTTGCGAATGCATAGCTTCGAGGTTCCACACCTTCGCGAACATAAGAGAGACATCGCGGGCGTGAAGAGTAATTTAGCTACCCTTCCCATATACCTTACGCGAACACGAGGGCTCCCTCGCGAATGCGATGAAGAAAATGCCTGCAACAGAACACCATAAATCTGCTATCTTCCAAAGTCCAAAAGTGATCCGTAAAGCATCCGAAACTCATCCGAGGCCCCTGAAACCTCAACCAAGCATACCAAAAAGTCTTAAAACACCATATGAACTTAGTCAATCTCTCAAATCACATCAAAAAAATGCTAAAATCACGAATCACCTTCCAATTCAAACTTAAAGAACTTGAAATTTCAAAATTCTATAACCGATCCTGAAACCTATCAAACCACATCCGATTGACCCCAAATTTTGCACGCAAGTCGTATTCAATATTACAAACCTATTCCAACTTCCGGAATCAGATTCCAACCCCGATATCAAAAATTCCACTACCGACCCAAAACTCTAAAAATTCGACTTTCGCCATTTTAAGCCTAAATGAGCTACGGACCTCCAAAAAACAATACGGACACGCTCCTAAACCCAAAATTACCTAACGGAGCTAACGAAACCAACTGAATTCCATTCCAGAGTCGTATTCATACAGTTCCGACTACGGCCCAAATCTTAAGGCTTAAACTCTCGTTTAGGGACTAAGTGTCCTAAAACACTCCAAAACACAAAACCAATCATCCCGATAAGTCACAATAGAAGAAATAGATATGGGGAAAGCAGTTAATAGGGGAGCGGGGCTATTACTCGCAAACTGACTGGTCGGGTCATTACAATTTTGAATCAAAACAAGTTAGAAGGACCTAATTATGTTGACTGGAAAAGAAACCTTGATATTATCCTAACTTCTAAAGGTTACAAATTTATAATCACTGAGGAGTGCCCAGAAAAACCTGAAAATGCTATTGATGATCAGGTTAAGGCCTATGACAAATTGGTCAAGGCTGATGAGATGGCGCGATGTTACATTCTTGCCTCTTTGGCGAATGTTTTACAACATCAACATCAGTCTATGGGGTCTGCTTATGACATGCTCGAAAGTATCAAAGAGATGTTCGATGAGCAAAATCGTGCGTCTAAGAAGGCAGCCATGAAAGCCCTTTTGAACACCAAGATGGCTAAAGGATCATCGGTCAGGGACCATGTTCTGAAGATGATGAGTCTTCTGAATGAACTGGAAGTCCTTGGAGCTGTAATTGATAAGGAATCTCAAGTTGAGATGGTTCTGCAAACTCTGCCTGACAGTTTTCAACAATTTAGCTTGAAATATAATATGAACAAAATGGATTTGTCACTGGTGAAATTGTTGAATGAGCTGCAAGCGGCAAAATCTATTATCAAACAACAAGCTCCAGTTGTGGCATTCAATGTTGAGAAAGCTTTGATTTCTAAGTCGAAAGGCGGTAATAAAAAGAAGAAGGCTCAAAAGGTTTTGGCATATGGAGGTGCGGCTGGTGTGAAAAAACCCAAAGGAAAGTGCTATCATTGCAAGCAACCTGGGCATCACAAAAAACAATGCTCTGCCTATGTGGCAAAGTTGAATAAGCAAGGTAATTCAAATTTAAATGTCGTTGAAACTTGTTTAGCAGTTGTCTCTACCATGTTTTGGTGTGTAGATTCAGGAGCCACTAATCATATATGCACTACTTTGCTGGGGTTTCAGGAAACACGATGGCTAAGTGAGAATGAAGTTTGCGTTTTTCAAGCCAATTGAGAGCTAGCACCAGCTTTAGCATTATGAGATATTAGAGTTTCGTTTAGTAGTGATAGAGTTTTAGTTTTAAAAGATGTTCTCTATGTATCTTCTATTAGAAGGAATTTGATTTTGGTTACGCAAATAATGGATGTTGGTTATAATGTTTATTTTGCTAATAACACTGTTGCTAATAACATTTTATCTACACTGCTGCTAGAGTACATGACCTTTTTATTCTTGATATATGTCACGACCCAAAATCTCACATGTCGTAATGGCGCATATCTCAATACTAGTCAAGCCTAAAATCTCAATAATCCACCATATCTTTTAAATCCGAAAATAAATAATTAAATTCAGCGGAAGAAATCCCACAATTTCAAATACAACACTCCCAAAACCCGGTGTCACTGAGTACATGAGCATCTAATATGAGTACAATAATTGACTGATAAAAACCAATGTCTAAAAATATAGAACAGTACAATAACTGAAGGAAAGAGAGACAAGGTCAGCGGACGCCAAGCAGCTACCTTGATAGTCTCCAACTGATAGTACTCTGCAATCTAACTATCTCTGTGTCTGAAAGCACCTGGATCTACACACGAGGTGTAGAGTGTAGTATGAGTACAACTAACTCAATAAGTAACAAGTCTTATCTCGGGGCTGAAAGAAATGATGAGCTCCGCAGGTACAGTCCAGTAAAGGTAATGGTACAAAAATGTAGACATGCTTTCAAGTTCAACAGTTAAACTCAGTACAAGTGAAATAAATCAATACTGCATGATATGAGAAATATGACATCTCAGTAGAAAGACCTCATGTAAATACCGATCACAAATTATCCGGTCACTCGATACCATTTATGGCCAATCCAGCTCAGGGGTGTTCCAACCCGTAAATAAATACACATCGACTAACAGTCAGTCACTCAGTACCGTATAAGGCCAATCCAACCCTAGGATAATTTATCCCTATATATAAATGGTACTGACAAGATCCATGTCCAGATAACTCATTAAATACAAATAAGTAAGGCAAGTCCATGCCCTGGAAAAATCCATCCCATATATATATATATATATATATATATAAGCAGTAAGTAAGGCAAGTTCATGCCCTGGAAAGTCCATCCCGAATATCGATGATCATCTACGCTCACTAGGGGTGTGTACAAACTCCGGAGAGACTCCTTCAGCCCAAGCGTAATACAAAGCCAATATGGTCTACTACAGGCGGGCAGTCCCCATCTGTATAATAACAAAGCCTATAAGGCCTGCAGCAGGCGGGCAGCCCCGATCCATAAAATAGTAAAGCCAATAAGGCCTGTTGCAGGCGGGCAACCCCGATCCATATAATAATGATGTATAAAGCCATTATGGCCTGCTGTGTTGCGTAGCTCAATCCCATAGATATTCTCACAATGGACAATTATTACTAAGTGTGAAATGTATATTTGTTTGAACAATTAATTCAACGACAACACGACCCCATGGGTCCCAAAATATCGGCACGTAGCCTACACATGATCTGTAATAAAAGTCTCAGCTCAATTTCTCTAACATGTTTAGATAATAACATGATTCTTTAATTATTACAACTTCACAGGATTTATTCAAGTCACAATTTCTATGTTGCACGTCCACACGTTCGTCAACTATCGTGTGTGTCACCTCCAAACAGTTTGTATAACATAAATTCGGGGATTCATACCCTCAGAACCAAGTTTAGAAGTTTTACTTACGTCAAACCGTGTAATTCTTTACTCCGCTATGTTGTTGCCTCGTGAATTAGCCTCCAAACGCCTCGAATCTATCCACAATTAATTCGATTCAGTCAATAAACTTTATTGGAATTAATTCCATAAGAAAATACTAATTTCCCATAAAATCTAAAATTTAGCTCAAAATTTTCTCGTGAGGCCCACGTATCAGAACCCGACAAAATTTATAAAATTTGGAAGCTCGTTCCACCACGAGTCTAACCATATAAATTTCACTAAATTCCGACATCAACTCGACCCTCAAATCTTCAATTAAAGTCATTGAAGAGTTTTACCATTTTTAACCCAATCTTTACCTATTTGAACTCAACACTCTTTCCATAAACCTTATTGATACGTATATATAATACTCTAATACCCATGAATCATACTCTTAATCACCTATCATTACCCAAACTCGAAATTGAAGATTATGGGTTAGAACCTTACCTCTTTGATGAAGAACTTGAGGGATTTCTTGTTGGATTTCAAGGCTTGGATAAGAATTTGATGAACAAGATACTTTATCTACTTCCTCTCTCTAGAACACTCTTACTTCTCTCTAAAATCATCAGATAATTGCCCTAAAATGTGTCCCAAAACCTATTTATCAAAATAGGGTCGGGTTATGAAAATAAGAAAATTACCCCTCCGAAAACATGTATGCGGTCGCACAATGGACCGCACAATGGGTATGCGGGTCGCACAATGGACCGCAAAATCGCAGCCGAAAACTGGGCTGCACTGGGCATATCGGTGACCATTTTGCGGTCGCACAATGTGTCATTATGCGATCGCATAATGATTCTGCGGTCGCACATCTGACCACAGAATCTTATTTATTTTTCCAGCCTTGGGTAATTTGGTCATCACCTCTTGTAGGAATGTCCAAATGACGAACGGTTTGAAGAGTTGGAAACTAGACACATAGACCTTTCTTTTGATAGGTAATACACCATATAACTCTTCGTATCATGAGAGTTATGTTCATTTGAAGTTAGGTCTTGTGCGAACTCACTTGAAACGTTAGTCTTATGAAATTTTCAACTTCTACATTCGATGCTGAAACCTATCGAATCAAGTACGATTGACCTCACAATCTGCACACAAGTCATAAATGACATAATGAAGCTATTCCAATTTCCAAAATCAGATTCCAACCTCGATATCAAAAAGTCAACCCTCCGATCAAACTTCCCAAAAATTCAACTTTCGGCATATCAAGCCTAATTCCACTACGGACCTCCAAATAAATTTTCGGACACTCCTAAGTCCAAAATCACCATACAGAGCTATTGTAATCATCAAAATTAAATTCCGAGATCGTTTACACATAAGTCAATATCCGATCAACTGTTCCAACTTAAGTTTTCAATTATAAGACTAAGTGTCTCATTTCACTCTGAAATCCTTCCGGACCCAAACCAACTAACCTGATAAGTCATGAATTAATTGCAAGGCATAAATTGAGCAGTAAATAGGGGAACGGGGCCGTAATACTCAAAACGACCGGCCAGGTCGTTACATTCTTCCCCACTTAAATATACGTTCGTCCTCGATCATGCCCAGAGTTGTTTCCAAGCCACCAAATCACTATTCTATCTTATCACGCACGTACCCGAGGGTGATCTCACGTCACCCTATTCTATATAGGCCTGACCACACAATATAACTGAAAATCATTAATTTAACATTAGACCAAAAACTTTGGAGCCAAATTTCTAACATCCAGAATTCTTTCCAAGATCTAAATCTTACACACTTTATAAGTCTGAACAAGCTGTATCAAGCCATGGCCATAAACCCAAATATAATCACATTACATACTACACAACTCACATGCTCGCAACACCATTCTCGATCAAAATCATAGTAACTACTCCAAACCAACCAGGTACAAGTATTAAAACCCTATATTCAATAGAACCTCATTCCAAAATCTTTGTGCACTGCCAATGATGAAAGAAACAATCAAAAACTCATAACCACTCATCAGATCAACTAACCATGGAGCTCTCTCACCCCAACCAGAACCATAATCACTTTCTAAGTCGTATCAATATTATACTCCTGAATATACCGTAATCAAACCTGATAGTACCTATTCTAGGTCCAATGACCTTATATTATTAAACACAACTATCCTATTGACATGCCACATCAATACAACTCAATCCACAACTGCGCAACCTCGTACCCAAAATGGAAGATGTCTCAAAGTAGAGAATTGTATTGTAAGTTCAACAAGCACCGCCACAACTGTGATGTTATAAGCTCATTATATGTAGTGGAACCCATACACACAAGTTTAATAACAGTAACTAGCTCTTCTCGAGCTCACATTAACATCCCTCAGATGGACAACTCACGTGCTATGGTATCAATATCTGGACCTGTACGGACAACTCACGTGCCAATAATATCGATAATTTGAATATCAACAATCTATCGACCAGGAGAGTATCGTAATACCAATGAATATCTGTAAATTAACACAAAAGCCCCTTCCAAACACACACTCTTCTCAGGGATTACCGAGCAACTATAACATTCATCTAAATATATAACACTGACCATTCTGTTCAGAATTTGTGATCTTCCTTTCAAGAATGAATTGCCACCTTGTACATGTAAATATTAATCTCGCGTAACATACCACATCTATCATGTGAAAGGCACAAGAATTTCATTATAAACTCTAAGTCACCAGCAAATTACATACCTTATTAGTTGGAAACCTTTATCTTGCTTCTTTCCAGGAGGTAATCATAATACACAACACGTTCCATACACCGGTAGAAAATATCTGGTTTAAACCATGGTAGAAACCATCATGAACACTTTGGAATTCATTTGCACATAACCAAGCTATCAGAACTGAATTCTTCTAACTCCACTAAGCCCACACAGGTTGCCAAATCCGAGAGTATTGCCACCAAACACCCGTAAAGCCCAACCTCATCGTAAGAACCAAAAGAACCGAGCATACCATTTTACCATATTGATCCAGCATGTTACCCATTTGCCTTATTTTCTCCGAGTTTCTTCTAGATTATCCTCAAGTTGTCATTTCTCCTTGTCAGAACACTACTACTTTACCATAAGCTCGCTCTGAAAATACCTTATGCAAATTTAAAATTGTTCCTCTTTCCTTTCTTATACTGAAATATAGAATCCATAGTCAAATAGAATTATCACATGTCTCGATACCATCCAATATAAGTAACTGCTTCGAGTGATATACAAATTCGAAAAACAATTTCAATTTTCACATGTACATTTTGAATCCATTAGAACCCTCTCGATAGTCATCCACTATGCTCAAATCTAATGTACTCCATCCCAAACGGGCCGAAAGACATGTACTCCTTTAGCACAATCAACACTCAAATAAGTAACCTTGCCTTATTACCACCTATCAAATTCATACTCCGTGCACACTACATAATTCACAAATAACAATTCACTCATCCCACGATGTACGTATACTCATAAAGCGCAATATAACCCGTATCCAGAAATCTCCTTACTCGAGTCATTCTTGAATTCCACCTCTGCAATTCATCACTGATTCCCAAGTATACTTCAGACCAAAACAAAAGATTTAACACATAACCATGAATTGAATTATCAATAGCAAGCTCCCCCACTTGGCTCAAATCCATAGATTAAAATACTTGATAACTCACAATACCCATATTTTATTACTGCCTTAATACCGCAGTCAGTTCAACGATAAAATACCCCAATCATCCGCTAATCTCGCGTTCTCATAACACTCAAGTCAACTTTCTCAACTAGGTTCAAATTCAAGTCTCAACACATACGCCCCGCTGGCAGAAAAGAAAATCTCTATTCACATCATAAGGAACACACTTACATAGATTACTGCGCAGGAGATAACCCACCTGCTTAGTCTCAAATTGGCATCTTTGTTATACCCTTTAGCAGCCACAATTACTATGAATCACTTAATCTTTCTAAGTCTAAACTCATTAACCAGACACGAGAATTTAATTTGCCCCAAGATTTAACAACGTGAAAGATCTCTCAAAACATTCACACTCGAGATTGTACGTCACATCAAAAAAAAATGGTGTTTCCTTTACATTTTAAGGAAACACTTCTCATTACATTCAAATCATCTTAACACATCCCGCAGTTACATCATACTCATCGCAAAGCCATTCCGCCGCTCATCGAGCCACAAATTCCACTCGTAGGGACATTACCGGATATATGAGTCCAAATGTACAGGTTACAACTGAAGCTACCGAGTCTAAGCTGCGGTCTAAACCTGGCCTTAAGTCCTCCAGACTGCCCGTCACCAAAATACGAAATACACATCTCAAACATCGTTCATGGAATCATAAGTTGGCGATACACAACTGATATCGAGCGCTCATGTGCGCTTACGAATGCGTGAAAGTAATTCAAAGAGTTATGTTTTAAGCTGAATCAATTCCGCACGATAGAATATAAGAAAGTGAAATTTTCCTAAGGGTTCGATAGCCTTTCGAAGATAAGTACATACGTTTCCGTACCAATTCGCAAGACTCTACTAAACCTTCTCATGACTTGTGAGACCTATGTCACTTAAAGCTCTGATACCAATTTGTCACGACCCAAAATCTCACCTGCCGTGATGGCGCCTATCTCAATACTAGGCAAGCCAAAAATCTCAATAATCCACCATATCTTTTAAATTTGAAAACAAATAATTAAATTCAGCAAAAGAAATCTCACAATTTCAAATATAACAATCCCAAAACCTGGTATCACTGAGTACATGAGCATCTAATATGAGTACAATGATTGACTGATAAAAACCATTGTCTGAAAATATAGAACAATACAATAATTGAAGGAAAGAGAGATAAGGTCAGCAGACGCCAAGCAACTACCTTGGTAGTCTCTAACTGATACTACTCTGAAATCTAATTATCTCCGTGTCCGAAAGCACCTGGATCTGCACACGAGGTGCAAAGTGTAGTATGAGTACAACTAACTCAATAAGTAACAAGTCTAATCTCTGGGCTGAAAGAAATGATGAGCTCCATAGGTACAGTCCAGTAAAAGTAATGGTACAGAAATGTAGACATGCTTTCAAGTTCAACAGTTAAACTCAGTATAAGTGAAATAGATTAATACTGCGTGATATGAGGAATATGACATCTCAGTAGAAAGTCCTCATGTAAATACTGGTCATAAATTATCCGGTCACTCGGTACCATTTATGGCCAATCCAGCCCAGGGGTATTCCAACCCGTATATAAACACACATCGACTGACAGTCAGTCACTCAGTACCGTATAAGGCCAATCCAGCCCTCGGATAAGTTATCCCTATATATAAATGATACTAACAAGATCCATGTCCAGATAACTCATTACAATACAAATAAGTAAGGCAAGTCCATGCCCTGAAAAAATCCATCCCATATATATATATATATATAAGAGCAGTAAGTAAGGCAAGTCCATGCCCTGGGAAGTCCATCCCGAATATCGATGATCATCTACGCTCACTGGAGGTGTGTACAGACTCCAGAGGGGCTCCTTCAGCCCAAGCGTAATACAAAGCCAATAAGACCTATTGTAGGCGGGCAACCCCGATCCATAAAATAGTAAAGCCAATAAGGCCTGCTGCAGCTGGGCAGCCCCGATCCAGAACAATAATAATGTATAAAGCCATTCTGGTATGCTGCAGGTGGGCAGCCCCGATCCATTTAATAATAACATATATAAAGCCAAATGGCATGGTGCGTTGCGCAGCTCAATCCTATAAACATCCTAACAATGAACAATTATTACTAAGGGTGAAATGTATATTTTAGAACAATTAGTTCAACAGCATCACGACCCCATGGGTCCTAAAATATCGGCACATAGCCTAAACATGATTTTTATTACTAGCCTCAGCTTAATTCCTCTAACACATGCCATATGTTGAGATAATAACATGATTCTTTAATTTTACTACTTCACAGGATTTATTCAAGACACACTTTCTGTGGTACACATCTACATGTTCGTCACCTATCGTGTGTGCCACCTCCAAACAATTCATATCATACTAAATTCAGGGATTCATACCCTCAGAACCAAGTTTAGAAGTGTTACTTACTTCAAGCCTTGAAATTCTTATTCTGCAATGTCCTTTCCTCATGAATTGGTCTCCAAACAACTCGAATCTGGCTATAAATAATTCGTTTCAGTCAATAAAATTCATTGGAATTAATTCCATAAAAAAATAATAATTTTCCATAAAAATCCGAAAATTAACTCAAAAATCGCTCGTGGGGATCATGTCTCGGAACTCGACAAAAGTTACAAAATCCGGAATCCCATTCAACCACGAGTCTAACCATATCAATTTTACCAAAATCCGACTCCAACTCGACCCTCAAATCTTCAATTTAAACCAAGAGGGTTTTCAAACTTTCCCAACTCAATTCACCAATTAAATGATAAAAACCATCATGAATTCGGGTAATTTAACCAATATTGAGTTAAAAACACTTACCCCGTTGTTTTCCTTGAAAAACTCCCGAATGCGAACGTGAAGAGCAAATATTGCCAGCCTCTCAATTCCTCTTCGCGAACGCGATAAAGGAAACCAGATGGTGCATCAGAAAAATTCCAGCAGAGTTCCAAGTCTAAAATCCAACCTGTTAACTATCTGAAACTCACCCGAGCC
>AWOL01S0050015.1:14737-34781 GCA_000715115.1 Nicotiana otophora
ATATATATATATATACACACAAGCAATAAGTAAGGCAAGTCCATGCCCTGAGAAGTCCACCCCGAATATCGATGATCATCTACGCTCACTGGGGGTGTGTACAGACTCTGGAGGGGCTCCTTCAGCCTAAGCCTAATACAAAGACAATATAGCCTACTACAGGCGGGCAGTCCCGATCTGTATAATAACAAAGCCTATAAGGCTTGCTGTAGGCGGGCAACCCCGATCCATAAAATAGTAAACCCAATAAGGCCTGCTGCAGGCGGGCAACCCCGATCCATAAAATAGTAAAGTCAATAAGGCCTGCTGCAGGCGGGCAACCCTGATCCATACAATAATGATGTATAAAGACATTATGGCCTGCTGTGTTGTGCAGCTCAATCCCATAAATACCCTCACAATGGAAAATTATTACTAAGTGTGAAATGTATATTTTTTTGAACAATTATTTCAACGACAGCACGACCTCATGGGTCCCAAAATATCGGCACGTAGCCTACACATGATCTTTAATAAAAGCCTGAGGTCAATTTCTCTAATATGTTCAGATAATAACATGATTCTTTAATCTTTACAACTTCACGGGATTTATCTAAGTCACAATTTCTATGGTGCACGTCCATACGCTAGTCAACTATCGTGTGCGCCACCTCCAAATAGTTTGTATAACACAAATTTGGGGATTCATACCCTAAGAACCAAATTTAGAAGTGTTACTTACCTCAAACCGTATAATTCTTTACTCCGCTATGTCGTTCCTCATGAATTGGCCTCCAAACACCTCGAATCTATCCACAATTAATTTGATTCAGTCAATAAAATTTATTGAAATTAATTCCATAAGAAAATACTAATTTCCTATAAAATCTGAAATTTAGCTCAAAATTTGCTCGTGGGGCCCATGTCTCGGAACCCGACAAAAGTTATAATATCTGGAAGCCCATTCAACCACGAGTCTAACCATACAAATTTTACCAAATTCCGACATCAACTCGACCATCAAATCTTCAATTAAAGTCATTGAAGAATTTTACCATTTTCAACCCAATCTTTACCCATTTGAACTCAACACTATTTCCATGAACCTTATTGATACGTATAAATAATACTATTATACCCATGAATCATATTCTTAATCACCCATCATTATCCAAACTCGAAATTGAAGATTATGAATTAGAACCTTACCTCTTTGATGAAGAACTTGAGGGATTTCTTGTTGGATTTCAAGGCTTGGATAAGAATTTGATGAACAAGACACTTTATCTACTTCCTCTCTCTAGAACACTCTCACTTCTCTCTAAAATCATCAGATAATTGCCCCAAATATGCCCCAAAATTTATTTATCAAAATGGGGTCGCATAATGGACCGCACAATGGGTATGCGGGTCGCACAATGGACCGCAAAATCGCTGCCGAAAACTGGGCTGCGCTGGGCATATCGGCGACCATTTTGCGATCGCACAATATGTCATTATGCGATCGCATAATGATTCTGCGGTCGCACATCTGACCGCAGAATTATATTTGTTTTCCAACCTTTGGTAATTTGGTCATAACTTCTTGTAGGAATGTCCAAATGACAAACGGTTTGAAGCGTTGGAAACTTGACACATAGCACTTTCTTTTGATACATTACACCATATAAAACTTCGTATAATGAGAGTTATGCTCATTTGAAGTTAGGTCTTGTGCGAATTCACTTGAAACTTTATTCTTATGAAATTTTCAACTTCTACATTCGATGCTGAAACCTATCGAATCAAGTCCGATTGACCTCACATTTTGCACACAAGTCATAAATGACATAATGAAGCAATTCCAATTTTCAGAATCGGATTCCAACCTTGATATCAAAAAGTTAACTCCCCCGGTCAAACTTCCCAAAAGTTCAACTTTAGGCATATCAAGCCTAATTCCACTACGGACCTCCAAATAATTTTTTGGACATGCTACTAAGTCTAAAATCACCATACAGAGCTATTGGAATCATCAAAATTAAATTCCAAGGTCGTTTACACATAAGTCAATATCCGATCAACTTTTTCAACTTAAGTTTTTAATTATAAGACTAAGTGTCTTATTTCACTTTGAAATCCTTCCGGACCCGAACCAACTAACTAGATAAGTCATGAATTAATTATAAGGCATAAATTGAGTAGTAAATGGGGGAACGGGGCCGTAATACTCAAAACGACCAGCCGAGTCATTACAATATATCTTCTCGTGTGCTAAAACAAACAAAAAAATTAAATTGCATTAATCTACCACATAAAAGAAAACGTATTTCTGAATTGAGCCAAACTTATTTGTGGCACTAACGTCTAGGTCATATAAATCTAAATAGGATTTCGAGATTGGTCTCTGATGGACCTTTGAGTTCATTGAAAGTGGAGTCACTGCCAACATGCGAATCTTGTTTAGAAGGTAAAATGACCAAGAGACATTTTTCCTCAAAAGGAAATAGAGCTAGCGATAAGTTAGAATTAATTCACTCTGATTTTGTGTGGCCCTATGAATATACAAGCAAGAGGTGGTTTTGAGTATTTTGTGACTTTCACAGATGATTACTCAAAATATGGATACATTTATCTGTTGCGCCGTAAGTCTGAATGCTTTGAGAAATGTAAAGAATTTAAGACGGAAACGGAGAAACGACATGATAAATATATCAAAACATTGCGATCTGATCATGGTGGTGAATACCTTTCTGCCAAATTCATTAAATACTTATCAGATAGTGGAATTATATCTCAATTATCTGCTCCAGGAACACCACAATAAAATGGTGTGGCAGAAAGAAGAAATAGGACCCTTATGGAAATGGTTAGATCAATGTTATGTTATTCCAATTTGCCTTCTTCTTTTTGGGGATATGCTTTAGAAACAAGAAATTACATTCTAAATTTGGTTCCTTCAAAGTCAGTACCTTCAACTCCAATAGAATTGTAGACTGGGTGCAAGCCAAGTTTACGGCACATTCGAGTTTGGGGTTGTCCAGCACATGTGCTGAAAGGGAAAACAGATAAATTGGAATCGAGGACAGAAGTATGCATTTTTATTGGATATCCAAAAGGAACTAAAGGTGGTTTATTTTATTGTCCCAAAGAAAAGAAGGTAATTGTTACGACAAATGGCAGAATTTTAGAAGAGGACTATTTAATGAACCATATTCCTAGAAGTAAACTAGTTTTACAGGAATTAAGTAATGGAGTAACTAATGACTCATCTCTGGAACGTATCCTGAAAGCCAGTATTGACATACCACTACATTATCGTAGTGGGAGAAATGTCAATAGGCAGCAGAATGCACAACAGCAATTGCCTGACATCTCACTACCCCAAAGTAGTGGGATTAATATTGAGCAACCTCAAATTGTTGAGCAACCTGAAATTGTTCTACAGCCTGCAATCCAAGAAGAAGTTAATTATATCCCAGCACCACAAGGTGTGGAGGATAACATTGAAACTTCAGTTCCGGAAAATGATGTTGTGATTCAACAGTAACAAAATACTGCACCTGTAGTGACTAGTCGTAGTGGAAAAATTATTAGAAAACCTCTCCGTTTTATGCTCTTGGGAGAATCTTATGATAGAATCCCTGAAGAGCCTAACACAAAACCTATTAATTACGACGAAGCACTACAGGATACAAATGCTGATAAATGGGTAGCTGCTATTAAATCTGAAATGGAGTCCATGTGCTCCAATCAAGTCTGGGATCTTGTAGAACCACCTACTGGAGTCAAACTCATTGGTTGTAGATGGATCTATAAGAAAAAGAGAGGAGTGGATGGAAAAGTGCAAACCTTTAAAGATAGGCTTGTTGTAAAAGGGTTTACGCAAAAAGAAGGGATCGATTATGAGGAAACCTTTTCTCCAGTAGCCATGCTTAAATCCATTAGGATTCTCTTATCCATTGCTGCTCATTACGATTTTGAGATTTGGCAAGTGGATGTCAAGACGGCTTTTTCTTAATGGAAGTCTTGATGAGTGCATCTATATGGCACAACCAGTTGATTTCATAAAAAGTGGCAATGAGCACATACTGTGTAAATTAAAGAAATTCATTTATGGATTGAAACAAGCTTGTAGAGCATGGAATACTTGTTTTGACGCATCAATTAAAACCTTCGATTTTGATCAATGTGAAAATGAGTCTTGTGTCTATAAGAAGTGGGATGAAGATAAAGTTACATTTTTGGTTTTGTACGTAGATGGTATTTTTCTCGTAGGAAATAATGTGAGCATGTTGAATTCAGTAAAGGAATGGTTGTCCTCACGTTTCGATATGAAATACTTGGGACAAGCGGCACATATACTTGGGATCAAGTTTATGCGGGATCGTAAGCGAAGGATATTAGGCTTATCCTAAGCACTTTATATTGATATTATTCTCACCAGGTTTAGTATGCAAGATTCCAAGAAAGGTTTTCTCCCTTTTATACATAGAATCTCTCTGTCAAAAGATCAGTCCCCAAAAACGACTGATGAGATAGAAAAGATGAAGGCGGTCCCTTATGCTTCTGCTGTAGGGAGTCTCATGTATACTATGCTATGTACTAGACCTGATATCTGCTTTGCTATTGGCGTGGTTAGTAGATTTCACTCTAACCCTAGACGAGAATATTGGACTACCGTTAAACATATAATCAAGTACTTGAAAATGACTAGGGATTATATGTTGGTTTATCACTCGGGTGATCTTGCACCCATTGGCTATACTGATTCAGATTTTCAGTCAGATAGAGATTTAAGAAAATCTACCTGAGGATATGTTTTTACCCTAGGAGGTGGAGCCATAAGTTAGAGGAGCATCAAGCAATCATGTGTTGCTGATTCCACCATGGAAGCTGAATATGTGGCTGCATCTGAGGCAGTTAAAGAGGTTGTTTGGCTCGGAAACTTTCTAAAAGAGCTTAATGTAGTTCGTTCGGTTCAAGCACCGATTGTACTTTATTGTGATAATAGTGGTGCAGTTGCAAACTCGAAGGAATCAAGAAGCCATAAAAGAAGTAAGCATATTGAGCGTAAATATCACTTCATTCGAGACATAACTCAGAGAGGTGATACAAGAGTGTTGAAGATTGCGTCAGAGGACAATTTGGCAAACCCGATTACAAAGAGCTTACCACAGAAGATTTTTGACAAGCATGTAGAAGGAATGGGTGTTAGAGTAGTAGGCGCATGGTTATTAGTCTAAGTGGGATATTGTTGGGATATACTGTTAATCAAGCGGTTTAGACATAGTATTTTGTTTAATTGTTTATGGAACAATTATTTATTTAATTTATTCAATTCAATAAAGTACCTTTTTAAATAGATCATTTGTTACATGTGTGTCCTTTTAGTTATGTAATAGACAATTTAGTGTATGGAGTCTTAGCTCATGCACAGAAGATTAAATCGTCGGTTCACGTAATTAATAAACTATGTTCACAATCAAAGATATCATTAGACAAAATATCTTGATGATTGTAGCACAAGATTATAGTATAATTTGTCTTGATTATGGGAGTGGTTTTACTCCAACTTCTTGTGCTAGTACACTTAGTGTATATTGAACGGACCAAATAGAGAAAAGATGTTTTTGTACTGAATATATATAAAATATTTTCTCTAATTCATTAAATGAGCTTATACTCCTAATCTTGATATAATTATTATGATCAATGCAATTTTTTTTTTGATTTATCAAAAGGTACAACTCTATTCAGAGTTAGTGTATGCCTAATAGATTGGACAATCACGAATAACATTTGTGAAATAATAATTAGTTGATAGAATCCATGACTCGATTTTGAGTTTGATGATACCTCTTTCATGTAAGCTTATAAGTTTTCATGTGAAAACCCGGCCGGTGGATTTTGTATCCGTCACATGGAATAGTTTAAGAGAAATTATAAAGAATTTAATTAGTTAATTAAATTAAATTTTTAGTGATTTAATTTAATTAACTGGTATTTGAGATCTTAACATGGGGAGTTAAAATAAATGTTAGTGAATTTTCGAAATTCATATTGAGGAGTTCAATTGCAGTTTTTTAGTGGAATAAACTGCAATTAATTATAGTAAGAATTAATTCATGCAAAATTTCGAATTAATACTATAATTAGTAGCCTCTTATTATTTTTGTGGTCCCTGCTATGCCTAGTAAAAATCTCGACTGACTTGGGTAAAAAGTGACTTGGGAGAAAAATTATCCGGTAGAGTTAGAGTAGGATTTTACTTGTGTAAGTAGAATCCTACACGCTTTTGAGAGCCTTATTTTGGCTGAAAACGTGTCTACTTAAGGAAGACAATTTTCACCCAATAACTTACCTTTTA
Source organism: Nicotiana otophora (assembly GCA_000715115.1). Taxonomy (NCBI): domain Eukaryota; kingdom Viridiplantae; phylum Streptophyta; class Magnoliopsida; order Solanales; family Solanaceae; genus Nicotiana; species Nicotiana otophora. The sequence continues at coordinate 21,066 of AWOL01S0050015.1, forward strand.
GAGTTATATTGTTCTTACCCACTCAAAGCATATTCGTCCAAGGTATTATCAGGATTATAACAAAAGATTGCAGCCCTGGATTTTTATTGTGTGAAGAACCTTTGCAACGATTTCAAGAAATTAATGCTTTTATTTTAGTAATTATATTATTGTCTAGTTTACATGTATTTGATGTCCGACATTTTCTAACAAAAAGGTTGGGTAGACAGATACTACAACAGATTGACGAAGTTTACCTACCCCTCAGCTCGATCTCATCTTCTTCCGTCTTTATTTAATTAATTAATTGAGGTTGCCAATTGCCACATGCCCTGTGAAGTCCACATGCATGTGGGAATATATATCTACTTAATTAAGGTCGCTCTTGACTTTTTAAAAAAAGAAACGCCATTTACTCAAATGTATGGCACACTGTGCAAGGTGCCTCATTAGCCGCAAAACAAGCTGCTATTAGCATCGATCTTAGGCTTTTCCTTGTTGAATTGTGTGCTACTCGCATTACTTGCTTATAGTAATTGCCTAGCCCTTTAGGTTCATACACATGAGATCTACTACCTTCCCATTTACTTTTAGTACTGCAAATTCAGTCCTCTTTGTCTATCATTATTTATTTATTAATTTCTTTTTATTATCTTTATTCTTTTGGAGCATAACAGTTAGTAATATATGAAATAACAAGTTCATAGGGATGTAGAAATAAGAAAAAAGCAAAAAAGTCTCAGCCATCGTTCAAAAGCATCCCATGTTCTGTTCTGACTTCACATGGCTGGTTTGCTTCCACAAAAGATGTATTTGGTGCATGGCAATACACATACGCGCCTGTTTAATATATCTTTTAGGGTTTCACTATTGCTGTGCCTCATGACATGATACTAATATCTTTTACCTTTATGCTTTCTGAATATGATTATGTCATTCATCTATATAACATAGGTTAAATTTATGCTCTTTTTCTTTATACTTTAACTTTCTCTATATATAGCCTTTCTCTTGATTAAATAATCAATATAAAAATGGAATTAGTAAATCTACGTAAAATTTGAAATAACGAGCTTAAAATTAGTTGTTCAATTCCTAAGCAACGTGTCTAAGAGGCTGGACAGCTCTCACTTGCGGTAAAGTCAAAGACATATCTTATTGTTGATCAATTTAATGTCGTTATAAGTGCTATATGCATAATATGAATAAAGATTAATTATAATACTCAATATATGGAGCAAAGGCGGAAAAGCTGTCGTCATTAGCCCAGGGGCTGCTGATGTATATATGCTTGTATCGGTACAGGAAATCATATTGTATTTTTAACAAAAGAAAACTTGAAGCGATCAATAATCAAATTCAATAATTTGAAACATGAAGTGTGGAAGTTAACAAATTAGGACATCGAAAGCCAGTCGCTCTCACGAATTGAAAAGAATACTTTAGCATGTCCAAAGCAAGGCCAGTCTTGACTCTTAAGCCGTCCATCTAATGGGCTCATTTGTCGTATTACGCCAGGTATATATTATCTCATTAATATTGTACTGTCACATGTTCAAATCATGCTTCTTTAATACTTATATTTCAACCATACACCTGTATATAATTACTTAAATAACCATTTCCAAACTGTTTGCAGGTGCATGCACTATTCCTATTTTATTGTATAGTACTCTGTGCTATATTACTTAATCCCAGGAGTTGTGTCTTGTATAAAACCGCTAAAAAATGCAAATCTTGGGAACCTTGTCTTCTCGTCAGATAGTAGTATCACTCTCCTATATGAAAACGACGTCGGTGCTTATAGTCAATTGCAAGTGTCTTCCTTTTTTGTTTTTATTTATTTATTTATTATTTTTATGATTTGTTCCAATTGTCAATTGAGAGTTTTTTGTCAATATTATCCCTTATCTTTAAGGGTAGGTCTATTTTGGTCCTTAAAATATGGCGCTGAGCATATTTAGTCCCTTAAGTATGCTAAAGTGGAGCACTTTTAGTCTCACTGACATACTGTGCTAAAAAACTAACGGTGTTACCCAACTCTGATTCATGAAACAAATCTTCTGCTCTGAATCAAAATGTTTTCTCTCCTTTTATTAGATAACGTAAATTATCACTTTAATTCCTCATTTTTAGATAATGTCTTTTAAAATTTTGACCTTGAAAATATCCCCTTATGTGCCAGTTTTCAATGAGAAAATGACATTGTATAGCCGCTGTAAAAATAATAGTCGAAAAATATATAAATTTGTATATTTTATATAATATATATATTGTATGTTAATATATAAAAATTATACAAATTTTATATATTTTTTCCGCTACCATATATAAATAGTTTTTGATATGGGCTAAAAGTGATAATACAACCTGGTTATTCGTTTGCTTCAATAATATGCCTAGAAGTGATCCTGGCAGCTCTATGTTTTTCAACTTTTAACTTTTCTTTTTGAAAAAATCAACCGAATTTTTTAAATGTATATATATATATATATATAAACAAATATACAAATTTATACATTTTTCGGTTATTATTTTTACAGCGGCTATACAGTATCATTTTCTCATTGAAAACTGACACAAAAGGAGATATTTTCAAGGTCAAAATTTTAGAAGACATTATCTAAAAATGAGAAATTAAAGTGATAATTTGCGTTATCCAATAAAAGGAGAGGAAACATTTTGCTTTAGAGCAGAAGATTTGCTTTATGAATCAGAGTTGGGTAACACCGTTAGTTTTTGAACATATTGTGTCAGTGAGACTAAAGATGTCCCATTTTAACATATTTAAGGGACTAAATACGCTGAACATTATATTTGAGGGATCAAAGTAGACCGACCCTCAAAGATAAGTACTCGTCAATTGAGGTAAAATGTTTGGCAAGCCGAACTCATTTATTATGAGCCACTTGACAAAATTGCCAAGTCGTTGTAGGGTGACTTGTCAGCATTTTCTTTCACCAATTTCAGTTTTTCTTTTCTTTTCTGAGATTAAACTCCGGTCGGCGGTCCCAATGCCATCTTACACTCATGCATTCACCGGCTGAAATAAGGAATGGGCCTTAAATCGTGATTGAGCGTTTGACAAGAGCAACTTATGTCTTTTAGTGTATTTGGGCTTCTTCACTTTGTTTAGTGCAGAAATCCAAAGGAAAAAATACACAGCTGATCATTTTTTAAAACATATTTAAGAAAATAATACTATTCTTTATTTATTCCATAAATAATAATCTTTTTTACGCTAATGGCAGATAGAAATTATGCACATAATTAATAAGCATCCAAAATACATAAATTATAGGATATTTATTTTTTCACACTCTCTCCTATTTTAAATTAGGGATTCAGTTATATTCTCACATTTTTCATTACATTTCTCTCACTTCTTTAACCGTTACCTCCAATATATTCACTTAGTCATTGTGAAACTAATATTACAAATTCAATTATTCGTTATATATATATTTAGTATAACGTTTTAGAGGAATTTTGTGTATACTATTGTATTAATATAGGGGAAAAAGTAATATACATGGTATAACTCAATTCAATTATATTTTTATTGAAGTATAATATTATATATTCCTGGTATAATTCATTTTTAGAGGTATACTAATGTATTAATATACATAGTATAATTCAATATATGTTATAATGGTATTAAAGTATTATATTACATATATATGGTATAATATTGTTTTTAGAAATGCCGTGTATATAAATATTAATGTAAGAATATACCTTCTGTGACCTTTTTAAGAATATACCATTTAATGAGAAATACTGTGTATACTAAGGTAATAATATACATTTGATCTTCTTAATAAGAAAGTACTCCTTGGTATAATCATGATATAAATTTACATGGTTTATATATATATATATATATATATATATTTTTTTTTTTTTCGAATAATATAAAGATGTATACTTTTGCTAGATAATGTTGTATAAAAAGGTACATGTACTTTTAGTAAAAAGATCCATGCATGGAATGTAGAAAATCTGTTATGGAACAAGTTAGTTTCCAACAAAAAAAATAGGAAAACATATTGTCATTTAAATATGTTAGGGATTGTTTTCAAGAGAAAAAATAGGAAAAATTGTAAAAAGTACTAGGAGCATTTTCATTAAGGAAATAAATGCATTGGGTGCGTGATTATCGGTACATAGTTTAAACATGTCTGCTAGAACTATAATTATTTAGTTGCCATGTGTGTAAAATAAATATTGCTGCTACGTTTCTGTAAATTTTTCTTAAATTATGCTTATTTATATTTTTTACCCAAATCCAAATCTATTGACCCAAATAATGGACTTCGCCTGGCGTTGGGCTTCCCTAAGTTTGGAATTGTTCGGGAAACTATATTAAATGCCCACACAATCCAAAATAATTACCCGTAATTACCCATATGAATGTCCGTTACAAAAACTACCTATTCGGTCGAGACATTTTACCTAGCCTACCTATTCCCCATTGCCTTTTGATTTGTTTTCTCAACGCTAGCTTAATCTAGTGGAAAACATTCTATTCCCCCTTTGAATTGCAAAATCCCAAAGCTTTCTCTTTTAATAGACTATGAAATCCAGTTGACCCCATTATTTTTCATGTAGTCTCATCACTTTTCTGTCAAAATCTCATGCTTGCTCAAATTTTGCACTTCGTATTTTTTGCTGGAATTAAATTTTTACAGATTTTCTTAAAGTCTTTTTTCCAAAATTTTAAAATTAAAATTCTTCAACTTGAAGACTTTAATATAAGATTTGAAGTAGGTGTATATTGCTTATAGTACCTTCGAGTAAGCTTCCCAGATCTGAATTTTCATGTTTATTTGAAAATCCACCATTGTTGGGCTTGAAGCTTTTGAATTTAAATTTTTTATTTTGAAGATTTCTTGTTTGATTCGAAGTGGATGTTATTAAATATTGCTTATAGTACCTTATGGAAGTCTATACTGGAATTTATTGATTGAGATCGACCTTTTCAGCTGAAAATCGAAGAAGACACAATTATCAACAGTATACCGCTACGATATACTAGGACTATATAGCTATACTATAATAGTATACTATTATAGTATACAATATAGTGCAATAGTATACTGTAATAATCAAAGAAGAACACAGTTACCTAACCGAATACCGCTACGGCATATACTATACTGTAGAAGTATATAGCTATACTGCGACAATATACTATTATAGTGTATAATAAGCTGTACCATTATATTATAGTAATATGCAATATACTGCAACAGTATGTTAATAGTATATAGTATACTATAATAGTATACTATTATAGTATACAATATAGTGCAAGAGTATACTGTGATAATCAAAGAAGAACACAGTTACCTAACCGAATACCGCTACGGCATATACTATACTGTAGAAGTATATAGCTATACTGCGACAATATACTATTATAGTGTATAATAAGCTGTACCATTATATTATAGTAATATGCAATATACTGCAACAGTATGTTAATAGTATATAGTATACTATAATAGTATACTTCGACTGATATTTTGTTGAATCATCTAGGTGCTATTGTGAAAAACTAAAGTCATGGTTACAGTAGCATTATACTGTTATAGTATACAACAATAAATAAGTCATTTTTAAAATTTTTCCAAATAGGTCCTTGCAAATATTTTCTTAAATAATTTTTTTGATGGAGTTGCATGAAAATAATAGGGAAAATCTTACTTTATAGTTGTATGGATTCGATTTTTACTACGTCGTGTTCGAAATGTTGATTGAAGGCTATGGCTATTTGAGTAAATTTGTGTAACAACTCGGCCGGTCGTTTTGAGTTTTACAACCTTGTTCCCCCATTTACTACTCAATTTGTACTTTACAGTTATTATATGACTTGTCGGGGCAATTGGTTTGGGTCCGGTGAGGTCTTAGAATGAATTGGAACACTTAGTTCCAAAGTTTAAAACTTAAGTTGAACAAGTTGGCTAGATATTGACCTATGTATAAACGACCCCGGAATAAAGTTTGGATGATTCCAATAGCCCCGTATGGTAATTTTGGACTTTGTAGCATGCCCGAAAAATTATTTGGAAGCCCGTAGCTAAATTAGGCTTGAAATGGCAAAATTAGAAATTTAAGTTTGGAAGTTTGACCGGGGAGTTGACTTTTTGATATCGGGATTGGAATACGATTCTGGAAATTTGAATAGGTCTGTTGTGTCATTTATGACCTGTGTGTAAAATTTGAGGTCAATCGGACTTGATTTGATAGGTTTCGGCATCGAATGTAGAAGTTGAAAGTTCTTAGTTTCATTAAGCTTGAATTGGAGTATGATTCATGGTTTTAGCGTTGTTTGATGTGATTTGAGGCCTCGACTAAGTTCGTATGATATTGTAGGACTTGTCGGTATATTTGGTTAAGGTCCCAGGAGCCTCGGGTGAGTTTCGGATGGTTAACGGATCAAATTTGGACTTAGAACAATTGAAACTTGTTGTTTCCTACTGATGCAATCGCACCTGCGAAAATTATCTCGCAGGTGCGAGCTCGCAGAAGATACCCTAGCATCACCGAAGCGTGAGGTCCGTAGAAGTGGCCGAAGCCTCACAAAAGCGCGACCGCAAAAGCGACAAAATGATCGCAGATGCGGCCTAGGCTAAAGGGGACTGGCACTGCAGAAGCGGACTTCTTGTCCACAGAAGCGAAGGCAGTCGTAGAAGCGGTTGCTTCATCGCAAAAGCGGAACCGCAGATGCGGTTAAAAGTTCCGCAGAAGCAGAACCTCTGGACAGTGTACACAAACAGAGGGTTCCGATATTTTTGTCATTTTGGACATTTTCAACACGGTTTTGGGCTATTTTTCAGAGAGAATGCACGGGAAATCTTGAGGTAAGTCACTTGTCATCATTGTTAGTCAATAATATTGGATTATCATTGAGTATTTCAACTAGATTACGTATTTTTGAGGTGAAATTAGAGAATTTGGGCCTAGGGAGTTCAAAATAAGAATTTAAGATTTGGAGGTTGAGTTGATGTTGGAATTTGGTAAATTTGGTATGGTTGGACTCATGGTTGAATGGGCGTTCATATTTTGTAACTTTTGTTGAGTTCCGAGATGTGGGCCCCACGGCGATGTTTGAGTTAAGTTTTTTAAATTTTGTTGGAAAATTAGTATTTTCATATGGAATTAATTATAATAATTTGTATTGACTGAATCGAATTAATTATGACTAGATTCAAGGCGTTCGGAGGCCGATTCGTGAGACGAGGGTATTGCAGAGTAAAGAATTATACGGTTTGAGGTAAGTAATATTTCTAAACTTGGTTCTGAAGGTATGAATCCCCGAATTTGATGTTATATAAATTGTTTAGAGGTGACGCGCATGCTAGGTGACGAGCTTGTGGGTGTGCACCATAGAAACTGTGACTTAAATAAATTCTGTGGAGTTGTAAATTAAAGAATCATGTTAGTATCCGCATATTCTCCACGTGTTAGAGGAATGGATCTGAGACTTGTATTAAAGATCATGTTTAGGCTACGTGCCGATAGTTTTAGACCCATAGTGTCGTATTGTTGTTGAATTTAATTATTTAAAAATATACATTTCATACTCAGTCATGTTCATCCATTGTGAGGATATTGATGGGATCGAGCTGTGCGCCGCAGCAGTCCATATCGACTATATATATATATATATATATATATTATTCTATGGATCGGGGTTACCCTCCTACAGAAGGCCATATCGGCTTTATATCACGCTTGGGCTGAAGGAGCCCCACCGAAGTCTGCACCTTCCACAGTGAGCGTAGATGGTTTATATTCGGGATGGACTTCCTAGGGCATGAACTTGCCTTATTTATTTATATTTGTGATGAATTTCTCTGTACATGGATCTTGTCTGAATCATTATAATTTGGGGATAAAATTACCGCTAGGCTAGATTTGGCCTTATACGGTACTGAGTCACTGACTATCAGTTGATGTGTGTGTATATATATGGGGGATGGAACTTCTTGGGGATGGATTAGCCATATACAGTACTGAGTGACGACTAATTTGTGATCGTGAGTACACGAGGTTTTTCACTGAGATGTCATATTCCTCATATCATTCGGTATTGATCTATTTTACTTGTACTAAGTTTAACTGTTGAACTTGAAAGCATGCCTACATTTCTGTACTGTTATTTCTATACTGGATTGTACCTGCCGAGCTCGTTACTACTTTCAACCCAAAGGTTAGTCTTGTTACTTATTGAGTTGGTTGTACTCATACTACACTTTGCACCTCCTGTGCAGATCCAGGTGCTTCCGGATACGACGACTGTGAGATCTCAGAGTGTTACCAGTTAGAGACTATCAAGGTAGCTGCTTGGCATCCACTAACCTTGAGTCTTTTCCTTTCAGTTATTGTACTATTCTATATTTTCATACAGTGTTTTTATCAGTCAGACTTTGTTATCATTTAGATGCTCATGTACTCATTGACACCGGTTTTTGGGAGTGTTTTGTGTCTATAACTGTGAGGTTTTCTATTGAATTCAAATATTATGTTTTCAAACTTAAAAGAAACTGTGGCTTATTGAGGTTATCGGCTTGCCTAGTATTGAGAAAAGCGCCATCACAACACGTAGATTTTGGGTCGTGACAAGTTGGTATCAGAGCCTAGGTTACATAGGTCTCACGAGTCATGAGCAGGTTTAGTAGAGTTTTGCAGATCGGTACGGAGACGTCTGTACTTATCTTCGAGGGGTTGTCGTACCCTTAGGAAACTTTCACTTTCTTGTGTTATGTCGTGCGAACTTGTTGATTCCAGAAACTAAATTCCTGTTATTCTATTCTCTCACAGATGGTGAGGACACATACTACCAGATCATACGGTCAGCCACCAGTGCCACCAGTTAGGGTCGCGAGAGGTCAGGCTCGTGGTAGAGGCCGGGTCTGAGGTAGAGGTCGAGGTGTAGTTAGTACAGCAGTTGGAGCAGCACCTGTAGCACCACCAGTTGCTCTAAATCAGGAGCAGATTCCAGATATAGCTGAGCCGACAGGACCAGCTCAGGCACCAGCTGTGCCTATTGTGATTCCAGGCCTTCAGGAGGCTTTAGCTCTAATTTTGATTGTTTGCACTAGCCTTGCTCAGGTGGTTTTGGATCAGGCCGCACCTGCCACTTCTCAGGTCGGGGGAGGTACTCATATCCATGTTTCTCGTAATTCGGAGTAGGTAGTGCAGGGACTTCGGATAATAGGTGCACCACCTGTCTAGTCGGTTGCAGCTGCTCAGGCCCAGGTGATCCCCATTATGGTCGATGCTGAGAAGAGGAGACGTGAGATATTTGGGAGTATTTGACCTCAATCATTTAGCGGTGTTGAGTCAGAGGATGCTCAGGGTATCCTGGATAAGTGCCAGTGGATGCTTTGGACAGCGGGTATTCTGGAGACTAGTGGGGTCTCATTCACTACTTTTCAGTTTTTTGGGGTAGCCTTCCGATGGTGGGAGACTTATGAGAGGAGCAGACCAGTGGGTGCAGCACCACTATCATGGCATGAGTTCTCTGTATTATTTATGGAAAAATTTGTGCTACAGACCCGCAGAGAGGAACTGCGTAGACAGTTCGAGTATTTACGTCAGGATGACTTGTCCGTGACTCAGTATGAGATGTGATTTTTAGAATTGGCTCGTCATGCAGTTTGGTTGGTTCCCACTAAGAGGGAGAAGATCAGGAGGTTCATTAATGGCCCCAACCAGCAGTTCCATTTTGTTATGACTCTAGGGAATGTAGCAGGTGCTAAATTCGACGATGTGGTCGACAATGCTCGAAGGCTAGAGATGGTCCATACTCAGGAGCGTGAGGAGAGGGAGGCCAAGAGGCCTCGTGGTCCAAGTAATTCCAGCGGTGTTCCTTCTGGGGGACATCCCTATCACAACAACGGTCGTTCTTATAGGCCCGCTCAGCTGGCTCGTTTAGCTCATCCTGGCGCATACATGCCCCTTTGAGACCCCGAAAAATGGACAAATTCCTTTTCTTAGGAACATATACACCATGGTTCATATAGTGCTCGACAGAGTCAGTCTTCTCTTGGTGCACTTCCATCTCAGAGTTCATCTCGTGCGCCATTAGTTCAGGGTCCATCTGTACCAGGTTCTTCTGGTAGTTATTATGGTTCTCGAGGTCCGCTTAGAGCTTGCCACCATTTTTCGAGAGGGATTGCTATGAGTGTGGAGAGATGGGTCATGTGATGAAATATTGTCCCCGCTTTTTGCGACGTCCACTTCAGCAGAGGAGTTAGGCTACGACTCCTGCACTAGTTGCTCCACCAGCTCGGGGTGGGGCTCAGTCAGCTAGGGGTCGCCCAAGAGGGGGAGGCCGATCAGGTGGCGGTCAGGCCCAATTCTATGCTTTTCCTGCCATGCCAGATGTCATTACTTCTGATGCAGTGATCACAGGTATTGTCTCAGTGTGCCATAGGGAAGCTTCTATATTATTTGACCTTGGTTCCACTTATTTGTATGTATCATTGTACTTTACTCATTATCTGGATATGCCCCGTGAGTCCTTAGTTTCACCTGTTCATGTATCTATGCCGGTGGGTGATACTATTGTTGTGGACTGTGTGTATCGATCATGTGTGGTAACTATTGGGGGACTGGAGACTAGAGTTGATCTCTTATTGCTTAGTATGGTTGATTTCGATGTAATCTTGAGTATGGATTGGTTGTCTCCATGTCATGCTATTCTGGACTGTCACGCAAAAATGGTGATGTTGGCTATACCGAGATTGCCGAAGGTCGAGTGGAGAGGTTCTTCATATTATGTTCCCAGCAGGGTAATTTCTTACTTGAAGGCTCAACGTATGGTTGGGAATGGGTGTTTGTCATATTTGGCCTTTGTAAGAGATGCTGATGCAGATACTCCTACTATTGATTCTATATCGGTAGTGCGAGACTTTTCGGATGTATTTCCTGCAGACCCGCCGGGTATGCCACCTGACAGGGATATTGATTCCAGCATTGACTTAGTGTCGGGTACTCAGCCCATTTCTATTCCCTCGTATCGTAGGGCACTAGCTGAATTGAGAGAATTGAAAAAGCAACTTCAGGAACTTTTTGATAAGGGGTTTATTAGATTTAGTGTATCGCCTTGTGGTGCACTAGTTCTGTTTGTGAAACATAAAGATGGTACTATGCGGATGTGCATCGACTATAAGCAGATAAACAAAGTTACAATCAAGAACAAGTATCCTTTGCCGCGTATTGATGATTTATTTGATTAACTTGAGGGAGGGGGTGTTCTCCAAAATTGATTTGAGATCTGGGTATCACCAGTTAAAAATTTGAGATTTGGATATTCAAAAGATAGCATTCAGGACCTGTTATGGTCACTATGAATTTCTCATGATGTCTTTTGGGCTGACCAATGCCCCAACAACATTTATGTACTTGATAAATAGTGTATTCCAGCCATATATTGACTCGGTTGTCATAATATTTATTGATGATATCCTGGTGTACTCACCTAGCCAGGAGGAGCATGCACGACACTTGAGTATTGTACTACAAAGGCTAAGAAAGGAGAAACTGTATGTCAAATTCTCTAAGTGTGAATTCTGGCTTAGTTCGTTGGCATTCTTGGGACACATAATGTCTAGTGAAGGAATTAAGGTGGATCCGAAGAAGATAGAGGCGGTTCAGAGTTGGCCTACTCCATCTTCAGCTACTGAGATTCGGAGTTTTCTTGGCTTCGCCGGTTATTATCGTTGCTTTGTAGAGGGCTTCTCATTTATTGCATCGCCTTTGACTAAATTGACTCAGAAGGGTGCTCCATTCAGGTGGTCTGACGTGTGTGAAGAGAGTTTTCAGAAGTTCAAGATTGCCTTGACCCCAACTCCAGTTTTAGTTTTGCCTTCATCTTCTAGTTCATATACAGTGTATTGTGATGCTTATCAGATTGGTATTGGGTGTGTCTTAATGAAGGAGGGTAGAGTGATTACTTATGCTTCGTGCCAGTTGAAGCCACATAAAAAGAACTACCATGTTCATGATTTAGAATTGGCAGCCATTGTTCATGCATTGAAGATTTGGAGGCACTATCTTTATGGTGTGTCTTGTGAGGTATTTACAGATCATCGGGGTTTTCAACACTTATTCAAACAGAAAGATCTAAATTTGAGGCAGCGGAGATGGTTGGAGCTACTAAAGGATTATGATATTACTATTCTGTATCATCCCGGAAAGGCCAATATGATGGCCTATGCCTTGAGTAGAAAAGCGGTGAGTACGTGTAGCCTTGCATTCATTCCGGTTAGTGAAAGACCTTTTGCAGTTGATGTTCAGACCTTGGCTAATCAGTTCGTTAGGTTAGATGTTTCTGAGCCAAGTCGGATTCTAGATTGTGTGGTTTCATGGTCTTCTTTATATGATCTCATCAGAGAGCACTACTATGATGACCCTCATTTGCTTGTCCTTAAGGACACAGTTCAGTACGATGATGCTAGAGATGTTACTATTGGTAATGATGGGGTATTGAGGATGCATGGTCGGATTTGTGTGCCAAATATAGATAGACTCTGTGAATTGATTCTTGAAGAAGCCCATAACTCACGATATTCCATTTATCCGGGTGCCACTAAGATGTACCAGGACTTAAGACAGCACTATTGGTGGAGAAAAATGTAGAAAGATATAGTTGGGTTTGTAGCTCGGTGTTTAAATTGTCAGTAGGTAAAGTACGGGCATCATAAACCCGACGGATTACTTCAAAGACTTGAAATTTCGGAGTGGAAGTGGGAATATATTACCATGGACTTCGTAGTTGGACTCCCACTGACTTTGAGAAAGTTTGATGCTGTTTGGGTGATTGTAGATCGGTTGACCAAGTCCGCGCATTTTATTCCATTTGGTACTACTTATTCTTCGGAGCAATTGGCTGAGATTTATATACATGAGATTGTTCGCCTACACGGTGTGCTAGTGTCCATCATTTCAGATCGGGGCACGCAGTTTACATCACAGTTTTGGAGAGCAGTGCAACGGGAATTAGGTACACAGGTTTAGCTAAGTATAATATTTCACCCTCAGACGGACGGCCAGTCCAAGCGCAGATATTGGAAGATATGCTACGCACTTATGTTATAGAGTTTGGAGGTTTTTGGGGTCAGTTTCTGCCACTTGCAGGGCTTACTTACAATAACAACTACCAATCGACCATTCGGATGACTCCGTATGAGAATTTATCTGGGAGACGGTTTCGGTCTTCAGTGGTTTGGTTTGAGCAGGGTCAGGCTAGAATATTGGGTACTGATTTAGTTCAGGATGCTTTGAAAAATGTTAAATTGATTCAGGAATGACTTCGCACAGCGCAGTCTAGACAGAAAAGTTATGCCGACAGGAAGATTCGCGATGTTGCTTACATGGTAGAAGAGAAGGTACTACTCCAAGTTTCGCCTATGAAGGGTGTTATGAGGTTTGGAAAGAAGGGCAAGTTGAGTCCTAGGTATATTGGACCTTTTGAAATACTTAAGAATATTGGAGGGGTGGCTTATGAACTTGTATTGCCACCTAATCAATCGGGTGTTCATCTAGTGTTTCATGTATCTATGCTCCGGAAGTATGTTGAAGATCCATCTCATGTATTGAATTTCAGCACAATGCAGTTGGATGGTAATTTGACTTATGATGTGGAGTCGGTGGCCATTTTAGACCGGCAGGTTCGAAAGTTGAGATCAAAGACATAGCTTTAGTGAAGTACAGTAGAGA
>AWOL01S0050018.1:0-44472 GCA_000715115.1 Nicotiana otophora
TACGCCAGGTTAGGTGAGGCACGGGGTGCTTGTCTCGCTCCTAGGTTCGGGGCGTGACAGCATCCCACTCCCATAAATATCCTCACAATCAGTCCCTCGGCCTCACTCAATCATCAATCTCTCCAGTCTCTCGGGCTCTCAATAATCATGATAATCAGCCCGAACAAAAGTTATATAATGTATCAATAAAGAACAATAGAGACTGAGATATAATGTGCAGTAAAATTGTGATTGGGTACAAAACAACAATTTAGCAGATAATTCAACATGTAACACGACCTCTATTGGTCCCTATAATGCCAACACATGGCCTAAACATGATTTCTAACATGATTTGAAGTTCAATTTTTATAACACATGGGGAATATACGGATAACAACAGATTATTCAACTATACAGATCTATGGAATTGACCAAGTCATAATTCCTACGGTGCACGCCCACACGCCTATCACCTAGCATGTGCGTCACCTCAAAACCAATCATATGACACATAATACGGGGTTCCACACCCTCAAAACCAAATTTAGAACTGTTACTTACTTCAATCCGTGCAAATCCCTACTCCTACACTCCATTGCCTAGAGAATCAGCCTCTAAATGCCTCGAATCTAGCCACAAACAGTTCGATACAATCAACACGAGCTAAAGGAATCAATTCCACAAGAAAATACTAAGTTATTAATCAAAAGTCAAAAGTCAACTCAATAGTCGGCCCCCGAGCCCATGTCTAGATATCCGATAAAAGTCATAAAATCCGAAAGCCCATTTAACCACGAGTCCCACTATACAAATTTTACCAAAATCCAACACCAAATCATCACTCAAATCCCCAAATTAAACTCTTCAAATCCCTAGCTCCAAAATCCCAAATTACACCTCAGAACAACACAATCTAGGTGGAAAAATCAACGGGGAAACATAATTATTGAATGAATTAAACCACAAGTGACGTACCTCAAGAATCCCTTCGATACACCTCTCCAAAATTGCCTAAGCCCGAGCTTGAAATGTCCAAAATGAAGAAAATCTCAGAAAACCCTCGAATTTAAACACTGCCCAGGCTTTCCGCACCTGCGACAACATAACCGCACCAGTAGCTTCGCGGGTGCGACCAAACCATTTGTTCCTGCGATAAGATTTGCACATGCGGACCACGATTCAGCACCTGCGGACACGCATCTGCGAGCGCACTGCCGCTTCTGCGGAGCCAGCTCCCTTTCACATTTCCACTTCTACGTTCAATACTTCGCACCTGCGATCTCGTAGGTGCGGGCAAGCTCTTCGCACCTGCGAGTACTGCCTAGCTCCACTCCTGGCCGCTTTTGTGATGGCTGGTGCGCACATACATTGTTGCACCTATGATTAAAACCCTCGCAGGTGCGATTGCACCATACCTGGTGCTTCAACAATCCTCCAAACTCCTATTTCGATTCGTTAACCATCCGAACTCCACCCGAGGACCCCGGGACCTCAACCAATTATACCAACAAGTCCTATAACACGATACGAACTTAGTCAAGCCCTTAAATCACATCAAACAACATCAAAAACACGAATCGCACCCCAATTCAAGCCTATTGAAACTAAGGAAATTCCAACTTCTACAAACGATGCCGAAACCTATCAAATCACGTCCGATTGACCTCAAAATTTGCACACAAGCCACAAATGGCACCACAAACTTACTCCAACTCTCGGAACCCCAAGCCGAGCCTAGTATCCATAAAGTCCACTCTCGGTCAAACTTCCAAAGTTCCAACTTTTGCCATTTGAAGCCTAATTCCACTACGGACCTCCAATTCATAACCCGGATACACTCCTAAGTCCAAAATCACCCAACGAAGCTAACAGAACCATCAAAACTCTATTCCAGAGTCGTCTACATATAATTCCACATCCGATCAACCTTTTCAACTGAAGTTTTCATCCTTGAGACTAAATATGTCAATTCATTCCTAAACCTCTCTGGTCTCGTACCAACTACCCCCGCAAGTCACATAATAACTGTAAAGCATAAAATGAGCAGTAAATGGGGGAATGGGGCTACAAGTCTCGAAGCGACCGACCGACTTGTTACATCTTTATATGGTAAGGCATTGTGTTTGAGTCCCGATGCACCATATTGATGATGTAATGACGACTCAAGAAAAATAATGTATTTTCATGAATAAACATGAAGCATGTCCTACTTAATTTGCTCCATTCTTGAAGTGAATGTGATAGCGGTGCATAATAAGTCTGAATAAAGACAAATGGTTGACCAATAAATGTGGGTGTGCCAAAGATCAAAATAATAATTGTCATCATTATGGTAATTATAAAAACGAGAACAATAAGTGTTCTCAAAATAACACTTCAAAGGTGAAGGAAATGTGTATCAATGTGACCTGTAAATATGAGGCACGTTCAAATGATTATGGTTCATTCCTTGAAAATGTGACTTGCGATAAGCATTGTAAATGCATACTCATTCCTGAAAGTGAATGTGAAAATATATATGTAATACTAGTTATGCATAAGAATGTGCTTATGCATGGTTGAATAAATACCATAACTCACCTCTATATGAGATGTATTATTTAAGATACAACATCAGTTGTACGCATTTATACAACAAGTTATAAAATCTTCTCCCTATCACAATTGGTTCGGGGTCATGAACTAAATAATTTCTATCTAGAAATATGAATGTGCTATATGATCTAGTTATTCTACCACAATGCACAAAGATGGATCCCCAAAGAAGGTTGAGGATTGATGACGTCCACAACACACCTCAATAAGAAATATGATATGGTCGTATGCAATAATAATTACCCAACTATGAGTCGGGGTCGAATCCACAAGGAGTTATAAGGAGTGCCAGGAATATATATTTGAAACAAGTGAATGGACTACCTAAATTGCACTTCCACAACTGAGTTTTGATTTCTACTTCTACTATAACTCTAATGATTGTAAGCTAAGGTAAATAAATTAGAGATGAATGTTTTTGATGTTTTTTCAAATAGTTTAAAGGCCTGGGGCTGTGACCATAACCTAGGTGTTTGCCTAATGGGATAAAGACGTTAAAACTTATTTTGTTGATTGGGTGTATTATAGCTCTCAACTCTACGTTACCTACTCAATACCTCTCGGTCAGAGAGTGATTTTGTCCAATTTGGCTTTCTCAAGTACAATTGGGTATCAAACAAAATAGTTGATATGAGCTGTAATGACCCGACCGGTCATTTTGAGAGTTATAACCCCGTTCCCATATTTACTGTTCATTCCCTGCTTAATTGTTGATATGTGACTTGCTAGGGTAGTTGGTTCGGGTCCGAGAAAGTTTCGAAATGAATTGAGCCACTTAATCTCAAGGCTAAAATCTTAAGTTGAAAAAGTTGATCGAATGTTGATTTATGTGTAAACGACTCCAGAATAGAGTTTTAATGGTTCCGTTAGTTCCGTTGGGTGCTTTTTGATTTAAGAGTGTGTTCGAATTGTGAATTGGAGGTCCGTAGTTGAATTAGGCTTGAAATGGCAAAAGTTGGAAATTTAGAAGTTTGACTGAGAGTGAAATTTATGGATAACGAGATCAGAATGGGGTTCTGGGAGTTCGAGTAGGCCCGTGGTGTCATTTGTGACTTGTGTGCAAAATTTGAGGTCAATCAGACGTGATTTGATAGGTTTCAGCATCGTTTGTAGAAGTTGGAATTCCTTAGTTTCAATAGGCTTGAATTGTGGTACGATTCATGTTTTTGATTTTGTTTGATGTGATTCGAGGGCTCGACTAAGTTCATATCGTGTTTTGAGACTTGGTGGTATACTTGGTGAAGGTCTCGTAGTTCGAATGATTTTCGGATCAATTTGGAGTTAAAAGAGGGTGCTGTAGCTGAAGTCTTCTGGTGAAAACGCACATGCAGAGCTTTGGTCACAGGTGCGGGCTGGGGAAGCGCAAATGCGATTTTTAAGGGAGAGGGTGCAGGGGTCGCAGGTGCGAGGGAATTGCCACACCCGTGAGGCCGCAGATGTGGCGACTGGAGCACAGAGGCGGAGTTTGGATTGGGGTTGTGGTGCGCGGATGCGAAAGGGTTTACGCAGGTGCAGACTTGCACCTGCGCAAGGAGGATCACAAAAGAGGAGGTAGCAAAACCTTGGCAAAACCACAGAAGTGGGAGATTCCTCGGACCCATGAGACCGCAGATGCGAAGGCACTGGGCAGAAAATTAAGTCGAGGGTTCCGTGGATTTTCTTCATTTTTGAACATTCCAAACTAGGGATTAGGCGATTTTGAGAGGGATTTCAAAAGGATTCTTGAGGTAAGTCACTTTTGGTTAAATTTATGCAATAATTATGTTTCCCTATTGATTTTCCCACCTAGATTGTGTGGTTTTGAGGTGTAATTTTGGGAGTTGAGGCTAGGGATTTGGAGAGTTTAAATTGGGGATTTGGGTGTCGATTTGATGTTGAATTTTGGTAAATTTGGTATGGCTAGACTCGTAGTTGAATGGACTTCCGGATTTTGTGACTTTTGTTGGGTTCCGAGACGTGGGCCTAGGGGCTGGCTTTTGAATGAATTTTTGACTTTTTAATTAAGAACTTAGTAATTTCATGCAGAATTGTTTCCTTTAGTTCGTGTTGATTGTACCGAACTGTTTATGACTAGATTCGAGGCATTTGGAGGCCATTTCGCAAGGAAAGGGCTTGTTGGAGCAGAGTTCGCACCGTTTGAGGTAAGTAACACTTCTAAGCTTGGTTCTGAGGCTATGAAATCCTGAATTTAGTGCTATGTGATTTATGTTAGGTGACGTGCATGCTAAGTGTCGGGCGTGTAGGTGTGCACCGTAGAAATAGTGATTTAGTAGACTCCCTAAAACTACGTAGCTATTTTATCTGAATATCTTGTTGTACTCTATGTGTTAGACCACTTGAGTTGTGATTCATGCAAGAAATCATGTTTAGGATATATGTTGATACTATTGGGACCTACTGTGCTTGTTCTTTGCTATTGAGCTATCTGTTTAATTGCAGTCCTGTACACAGTCAGATTCATCATTACGTGTCATATCTCAATCTTTGTTATCGTATATTGTCACATCTTGTATCATTAATTAGGGCTGCTTAGCATGAGTGTTGTGAGCCCGAGAGACTGGAGAGATTGGTGACTAAGTTGGGGCCTGAGTGCCATGCTATGAGTGATATATATACATATGTGGATTGGGTTGCACGCTGTAACAAGCCTTATGTGTGTGTGTGTGTGTGTGTGTATATATATATATGGATCGGGTTGCACGCCGCAACAAGCTTTATGGCTATATATATGTGGATCGGGTTGCACTTCGCAACAAGTCATATGTCTAAATATATATAGCCATAAAGCTTGTNGTGGATCGGGTTGCACTTCGCAACAAGTCATATGTCTATATATATATATATATATATATATATATACATGTGGATCGGGTTGCGCTCCGCAACGAGCCTTATGGATATATGTGTATCGGGCGGCACGCCGCATCAGGTATCGTATAGTGCTGAGTGACTGAGCATGGAGAGCGAGAATTTAGACCAGCAGATTGAGTGCTCTGAGAGTATGGATACTTAAGATTTCACTATGCTGTATCACATACAGTTCTCACATTGGCATGTAGCTATAGAGACGTCATACTCTTCTTATCAGTCATACTCTTCTTATCAGTCACACTTGGCATATTTCATATGTGGTAAACTTAGCTGTCGAATCTAGAAGAATGGCTACTTTTCTGTATTATTAAACTATGTTTCTTTACTGTATTGTTTGAGCTCGTCACTGTCTTCAGACCACATGTTAGATTTGTTACTTATTGAGTTGGTTGTAATCATGCTATACCCTACACCTCGTGTGCAGATCCAGGTGCTTCCGGTCATGGCGGTTGCTAACTTTTAGAGTCCAGACCTTCGGAGATCATCGAGGTAGTTGCTTAGCATTCGTAGACCTTGACTCTCCTCCCTTATATTTCAGTTTATTTATTCAATTTTACTTTCTAGACAGTGTACCAGACTTTGTCATTTCGTAAATGCTCATGTACTTAGTGACACCCCGATTTTGGGAAGAATTTTGTATTGGTTTATGATTTCCTATCCTGTTTTAAGAGATTTTCCTTTGTTTAAACTGTTTTAGTATCTTTCAAAGATTTAAGTGTTGAAAATTGCTGAATAGTCGGCTTGCCTAGTTCCATGATAGGCGCTATCACGGCGGGTTAGTTTTGGGTCGTGACATGAACCCAAGTCGGGTTCTTACTATCTCTAGTTTTGTAACGACCCGGCCGGTCGTTTTGAGAGTCATAGCCCTAATTCCCCCATTTCTACTTCCTTTGGTACTTTTAATCTATATTATGTTATACCGGGTTGGTTGGTTCAGGTCCGGAGTGGTTTCGGAGTGGAATGAGACACTTAGTCTCTAAAATAGAAGCTTAAGTTGGAAAAGTCAACCGGATGTTGACCTATGTGTAAACGATCTCGCAATTTAATTATGATGGTTCAATTAGCTTCGTTAGGTGATTTTGGACTTAGGAGCACGCCCGGAATGTGATTTGGAGGTCCGGAGTGGAATTAGGCTTGAATTGGCGAAAGTTGGAAATTTAGCGATTTCGGTCGGCAGTGATATCGGGATCGGAATGGAATTTCGAAAGTTGAAGTAGGTTTGTAGTGTCATTTTTGATGTGTGCGCAAAATATGAGGTCATTCGGACGTGGTTTGGTTGGCTTCGGCATCGGTTGTCGAATTTGAAAAGTTAGAAGTTCTTAGCTTGAATCCGAGGGTAATTTGGTGTTTGGATGTTGTTTTGAGTGATTCGAAGGTTCGACTAAGTTTGTATGTTGATATATAACTTATTGGTATTTTTGGTTGAGGTCCCGAGGGCCTCGGGGTGATTCCGGGTGGTTAACGGATTAGTCGAAGTTGGAAAATACAGCTGAAGCTGCTGCTACTGCTATATCCGCACCTGCGGAAGGAGGAGTCGCAGGTGCGCAAGGGGAGTCCGTAGGAGCGGGCAGTACTGGGTTATGCTGGATGCGTAGGTGCGAGTTGGAGGTCGCATCTACGAGCCCGAAGGTGCAAAAACTGGGGCGCAGATGCGGAAGGGGGGAGGGGGTGCTAGGCAGCTTCGCAGAAGCGGAAGGAAAACGCACAGGAGCACTTTCACAGGTGCGGGGTTTTGGGCCGCAGATGCGGAACCTGGGCTCCTAAGTGAGTTCCGTGCCTGCGATGGATGCTTCGTAGGTGCGGTGGCGCAGAAGCGTGAAATTGTCCACAGGTGCGAAAAGCCTGGGCAGAAACCATAAATAGAACCCTTCGCGAATTTGGTTCATTTTCACCATTTTCAAGTCGGTTTTTGGAGATTTTGGAGTGATCTTTGAAGGGTGATTCAAGGGCTATCAGTGAGGTAAGTCGCTTGAGCCCTAATACTCGTATGTATGGTGATATCCCGTTGTTTAATCATGTAATTAGTGAAAATGAGGGGTTAGGGATTTGGATTTTTGGAGAGTAATTTAAGGATTTGAAGGACCAAACGATGTCAGATTTTGATGAATTTGGTATGGTTAGACTCGTGAGTGAATGGGATTACTAGTTTTGTAAATTTTGTCGGATTTTGAGACGTGGGCCCGGGGGCGGGTTTTGAGCTAATTTTGGGTTTGAGTCTAATTTTGTATTTTTCTTGTGGAATTCATTCCTTTAGCATAAATTGATGGTATTGTACTGATTGTGAATAGATTCGGAGCATTTGGAGACGGAATCGAGGGGCAAGAGCATTCCGGAGTAGGAGTTCTATGCTGTTGAGGTAAGTAACAGTTTTAAATCTGGTCTTAAGGGTATGAAACCCAGAGTTTGGTATAATGTGACTGTTTGGAGGTGGCACCCATGCTAGGTGACGAGCGTGTGGCTGTACGCCTTGGGGGATTGAGACTTGGTCCGTCCCAGGAGACTGTGAAGTCTAATAACCTTTATTTGTGTTTATATGTATTCCTGTTTTTACTAGAACTTGACTGCCTTACATGTTAGAAGTCATGCTTAGGCTATATTCCGTTCATGGTAGTTATACTCAGTCATAATGATTCTTGTACATGTTTATAGTTATTTGTTTTTCCCTGATGATATATTGTAACACTTTGATATGGGCTGCTTTCCCTTTCTTTGTTGAGAGCTATGAGACTAGAGAGGTTCGTGACTGAGTAAGGCCGAAGGCCTGGTTGTGAGGTATTGTTCTATGGCACGTGAGTTGTCCGTGCGGATCCTTATGTTTATACTATGGCACGTGAGTTGTCCGTGCGGATCCAGATATGATATTATAGCACGTGAGTTATCCGTGCAGCACATGAGTTGTCCGTGCTTATAGCGCTTGGGCTGTAGGAGCCCCTCATGAGTATGAACACCCCCAATGAGCACGGGTACCTATTGAGAGTGTGTATTGAGGGCTAAGAGCCGAGATAGTGAGGTTGAGGTGGGTTGAGTGACTGCTGCCTTGAGAGGCTGTACCTGCTTTATTTATTGTTGCACTTGGTTGTTATCTATTTTACATGAGCGTGAACTGGTTTGACTTATACCACAGGATTTGAAAGCACATTCACTCTTTGCTGAAAACTTTTAAAATGAACTGTACTGTATAGCTCGTCACTACTTCTCAGTTCCTTATTTATTTTTGTTACTTGCTGAATTGGTTGTACTCATGCTACACCCTGCACTTCACGTGCAGATCTATGTGTGTTTGATTACGGAGGTCATTGAGTCCGGGAGGATAGAGTACCGGAGACTACGAGGTAGCTGCCAGTGTCCGCAGGGCCTTGTCTCTCCTTCTATATATTTCTTTCTGTCTTGTATTGATACTTATACACTGGTTGTATTAGTTTGGTTATCTAGATGTTCATGACTTAGTGACACCCCGATGTTGGGCTATTTTTTCGCACTTATGCTTTTATTTGGATTTTACCCCATATTTATGAAAATACTCCGGATATTTTAAATGTCTTAATTCACTTCTGTTAAATTTTGAAAGAGTCTTGGAAAGGTCAGCTTGCCTAGTACCACGATAGGCGCCATCACGACATGGTTAGTTTGATTTGTGACAAGTTTGAACCCTTTAATTAGTCTAATCAATCTCTCAATTAACCCAATTCCTTGTTAGCCAAGTTATCCTAGATTAGGTCTCTCTTTCTCAATTAGAGACTGAGTCAAATAGGCATGAATCAATATTTGCAACCATTAATTCTAAAATTGAAGCATTAACTAAGCTAAATAATCAACACCCAATCATAAACAAACATTAAATTAATCACACATAAGATTTACACCGTAGGGCTGGGTCATAACCCTAGTAAAAATCTAGTTACTCATAATGGGTATTGAAGAGAATAAATAAGAAAAGCTAATTAAACCCATAATGAAAGATTAAAATGATAAAATCTAATGTTACTTCAACAAAATATTGTAAAACTTCCTAAAGTAGCAAAAATAAACGGCTACAACAACTTTTAATGTTCATACTTCACCTAATTTTGTGAAACTCGCCTATTTATACATGGCCAAAAATTGCGGACAAAAATCCCCCGCGGGAGGTTCTGCGGCCGCACAATTCCATATGCGGTCCGCAGATTTCTTCAGCTGGCAGGAAGGTGAGTTATGCGGCCACATATTTCTGAATTGCGGCCGCGAGGCAACTTCTGTGGCCGCATAATTCTTGTGCGGTCCGCACTTCACAAAGGCTCCTGGACTTGTTCTTCTTGCATATTCTCTGAACTTTGCTTCTTTGTCAGTAAAAGCCCAGTTCTCTGGCCACACAATTCATGTGCGATCCGCACGTTGCTGAAAGTCCTGTTGGATTTTTTCTTCTTGCTTTGCAGCCTCAGATGGAATTATGCGGTACACAATTTCTTTTGCGGACCACACATTTGTGCTTCTACGCCCTTTATTGGCATATGCTTCGGAACACTCCTTTTTGAGTCGGATTTCATCTCGGGAGACCAAACTTCCAGTATTCCTGCATTTTGCACAATTTAATTAGTTTTGGGAACACAATTCAATACTTTTGGAATAAAACAAAAGCTAAAAGGTGCTAATAAGCAGTCAAAATTCCCACTTATCAACTCTCCCAAACTTAAGTCTTTGCTTGTCCTCAAGCAAATAAATTAGATCCCACCTCCAAAAGTTAAGGGTAATTTCAGCGAGTAAAAGATGAGCCATCCACACATCAGTTGGGACCAACAATTACCCACACTACTCATGTATTATCAACAATGCGACAAGTTAAACATTCATACACATATAGTTCTGTCACACCTCCTATTTTCCGAGGGGGATAGGGAAGGCTTTCTAATTAAAGTGACATTAATCGAAATAGGATTATTTATTTATATCAGAGTCGCCACTTGGAATAATTTATGGTCCCAAGTCACCGGTTTATTTTAAAACCCCAAATCGAGGAAATTGACTCTATTTTTTGTTCGCGAACACAGAAGACCGGGTAAGGAATTCTGTTAACCGGGAGAAGGTGTGAGGCACTCCCGAGTTTCGTGGTTTTAGCACGGTCGCTCAACTATTAATAATTGGCTTAATTAGCTGATATATTACTTGTTTTAAAACCTATTGTGCATTTTTATCTTTTAAAATCGCTTTTAGTATTTATGAAATTTGTTTGAACAAGTCGCGATGTCGCGCACTCGTTTGTTTTTGTACACATTGAGAATTGCACCATGTGAAACGCACACGTGATTTAAAACATGTTAATTTTATTATTATTAGAAGTTATGGCCGAGTCACGTGAAACGCACATTCGAATTGGGGTTCACGTATCATGACTATGCCACGGGAGCCGTACCCATAGTCACGATGATTTATTTAATCTCACCTAAAGCAACAGGCACATTTGAATTATTTATTTTCCTAAGTTTGAGATTTAACAAGCTAAATAATACTTGACACTATTCCTAATATTCTGAGATGTCTGGTGCCAAGCTGTATTTTAGCAGTCTCACAATGTGCCAATATGCAAAACATAGAACCTAAATAAAAGAGCTTCAGATTTTTAAGTTAGCTTCTTCACGAAATGCATTGACATGCCCCTTTTTTTTTTAAAAAAAAAAAAAAAATTAGGTGTAAGCTTTTGCAATAATAACCAATTAGTATTCAAGTATACCATAAACATTGGTTCATGATTTCAGCAGTAAACAAACCAAACTAGCAAATAACCAAGTGACAAAAATTCAATATCACAATGAATAATCTTCACAGGTTCTATACTTCAAAACAATATATTCATAACATAGCAATTAAAATGTAAACGAGAGTAGATGAATGAACCTTAATGGAGAATTTCCTTTCATGTTAATATTATATCTTCAACCTTGGATTACAATGGAAAGCTTTAATCAAATTTGAAGGCAAACAGAACGTTTGGCCGAAACTCTACCCAACGACCACACCAACTTGACCGCGAACTAAAACTATGACCTCGACGGAAAAGGAAATGCGATGGAAACGATCACATCGGCTACTTCTAAAACCTGACTCAGAAGCAAAAAAACAACAGACCTCGGAAATTCAAAATTTCAGCAACATGGACGATGAACAGGAGGTGGTTCATGACTGTTGCCGGCATTCATGGCTGTTGCCGGCGTCCATGGCTGTTTGGAAATGGCTGAAGGTGCTTTGGTGAGGAGAGGGTCGTTTGGACGGAAGCAGCGACGCCTTGGAGAGGAGGTTGGACGGCTGGCTCTCTTTCGTCTAAGAGAAGATGACGATGGAGGTCCTTTTCTTTTTAGGGTGCGACTGTTTGAGGCTTTTTGGAATTAGGTGTTCTGCCATCTCCCTAGAGTTCGAGGAATTTAGGAGATTAAAAGATAGGTTAGAGTTTGGTTATAATTGGATTTAAATATGGGTGTAAGAATTGACATGGGCCATTAGATTGGAGGGGAATCGATGACTAAGATTAAATCTTGCATTTAAGTGGAGAGCGGGATAATGGGTTGGGAAGAATGGATCTTTGTCTTGCTGGGCCACTAAATTCTGAAAATGAGCTCCCAATTGGCCCAAATTCAATTCTTTCTCATTGAATAAAAATAAAAATATTACCAAAATATACTAATTAATCTTAGTTAATAAGAATACATTATTAAAGTGAACTATATATTAAAATGAAAATATTTTTGGTGTTTTTTTTAAATATTATAAATATTATAAAATACTAATAAGCTAAAAAAACGTTATAAAACTATTTTTGTATTTTTAAACTTATTTTTTAAAATTAAAACTAAAAGTTGACTGAAATCCTATAAAAATAAAAAATAAGTAAATATTTCTAACATACTACTTTTAAATGTTTCGCGGGTTAAAATTACGTGCTTACAAGTTCTAATGTGACAATTGAGCTTCAAGAATTGACTTTACTTATCACGGACCCTTGCTCTATCATGTAGGCCATGGTGGACTCCAAACTCTTCTTCCTCTACTTTCCATTTTCCAAGCTTGCTTAAGAAATTTAGCACTCAATCCAAGAATATATGAAAAGTTCAATCATCTCTCTCAAGAGAATGTCACAAGTACGGCTTCAAGTACCATAGGCTTGCCCCTCATGTAGATCGCCACTAATGTAAGCCCACTCGGTTTGAAATCAAGTAGGAATTCTTTCGGGATGTAATGAAGGCTTTTGGGTTAGGGTAGGATACCGTATGGGTAAGTAGTTACGTCTTTCCTTAAGTACTCCATCTGTCATTTCTCGGCTCGCACTCTGCCAATTCTTAGAGGCTCTTTCTTTTCATTAGGGACTAGAGAGACTTAACATCACTCTTTATTGATCATTTCATTGCGATTCTCCTTTTTCTTTATTTCTCCATGTTTGGGATCATTACCTGTTTTTAAATCTATTCAACCCTTCCACTTATTCACTTTTTGCATTTTGCTTTTTGTTCTTTTCTTTTCTTGCCTTCTCTTCTTATAGAGATCATTTCTTTTTCTCTTTTTGTGCCTTGATACCTTTTTAAAGTTCTTCATCTCTTCCCCAAACTTACGTTTTAAGTCATTTGTTTCACAAGAGTGTTAAGGAAAGCTAGGGTGCCAAGAGAGGGTCACGACAAAACGGGTAAAGGCCTATAACATGGTTATCAAATGAGAAAGGCTTGAGGCTCAAAGGGGTTGACTATGAATAATGACATTGGTTGGCAATAAAAAACTTAAACGGTCCAAGGAGAGCCTACAATCGCTTCTCAAACCAAGCAAAACTTAGGATTTTGCCTTGAAACACATTCGGGGCAAGTTCTAGACCCTTCGCACGGATACTTGGACTAGCAACAATACATCTCACCCCTCACACAACCGGATTGTAAACGAGGACAGAGTTGAGGTCCCACAATGACCACATTCAAGTTTAAATATCACTATGGTCCAGTTAAACCATTCGATGATTGCCAAAGTCAACACAAGAGTCACAAAGTCACTAACTAGAGCTATTTCTTTCAAAAACCTTGTTCCTAACCATAAGCACGTAGTTAAGTGTGTTGGTGCCAATTGAAGCATGGTTGACTCTTCTAGCATGACTTAATTATGTCTTTTTATTCATTACTACTACTATTGTTACCTAAATACACAAAAAATTGACCCATTCCCTTAAGAAGGTTCTCACGCCATCCATCGTTGGGACGAGTCACCAGGTTCACACTAAAACTACCTTTGGAAAGAACCGTGGCATTAAAAAATCAAAAGCTTATTATCTACTAAAACATAAAAAGAAGCTACTAAGCAAAACAAAAGCTAATACACTACTAAAATATAAAAAGAAGCCAATAAGCAAAAACAAAGATAAAGAAGCCAATGAACAAAACAACTAAGGATAAAATGAATATACATTGTAAGAGAGAGAAGATATGTACATACAAATAAAAAAAGAGAGAATATCATCAAATTATTACATGCCAATTGTATCAAAGTACCAAATGTATCAAATAAACACCCCCCCTCCCGAATAAAAGTAAGCATTGTCCCCAATGCTTAGCAAAATAAGAGTAAAAGAGGGAAGAGTGAAGAAAACTCCATGTGGCTCCTTGGACATCTCTGTGTCACCAACAACGTCATCGCCCTCGGGATCCACCAACTGAATCTCATCATCCTCAACTCTAGGTGTGGCTGGGTTGGCGAAAATCTAACGCACTGCCTCAGCAGTGTCGGTAGCAAGGTCTGGCTCTTCAGACTTGCAATCTGGTGCCATCGGTACAGATGGTGCTGAAGGTTCTCGGGCAAAATGGTGTGGGTCAAGTAGCATATCAAAGGGGAAATCTCCGGCTATATCAATCCTGGTCACCACTCTCAGGAGCTTGTCCACTGACTTCTTACTGGCCTGGGACTTCCTCATCTTCTTTACTTCCTTTTCCAGTTCTTCAATCACTGATCCATATTGTACCAAGGTGTCCATTATAGTCTTCTGATTCTTCAGAATTTTCTTCAATGTCTCCTTAATGTCAGAGGGAACCTGTGATGCCTGGACAAGTCAGTCAGCTTTACAGTGGCTATCTGTATCCAGTTGTTAAGACTCGCCAATGTCTGGGAGACTTGCAGTGCAGGTAGTAGATGAGGAGGCACGAGAATTGTCTTCAAAGCCGAGGTGGGAGCTGTAGTAAGAGATGTAGTAGGGGATGTGGAGGAGGGCGGAGGCATAGCTGCGGCACTTGAGCAAGGCTCGGCTGAAGTGGATGGAACATCAATTGCTTCAGCAGCTACCATAGCTGTCTCATTTGACTGGCCGCGGTGGTAGGAGGCTGAAGTTTCTTCTTCGGATTTTTCGCATCCATCAGTGAATACCGGGTAAAAGGCTTCTTCGGCTTCACCTTTGTGTCATAATCCCTCGGCTCTAGCCTTGCATCCGTGAGATATTCTGTAATAGTGTTGGGATACGGGTGGGAAGAGTCATCTTGTCGAGCAATCACTGAGATGTTGGCCGACATCACGGCACCCACATTGATAGGGTATCCAACCATAATAGAAGCAACCAAAATTGCCTGATGAATCAGTAGGTAAGTCTCATTTTGGCTCGGGTCTAGTCTGCTGCAGACAAAGGTTGCCACCCCTTCGCCTTGAAACTCATAGTGCTCCAGTGGATAGGAACCCCGATGGCAATCCATGGTGATGGTGGCTCTGGTGCTGCTAGAGTCTCCGCTAACCAAGGGCGGACTACGTCTCCCAGTGCACACTTCTTCAAATACTCCTTCGCCTCAACATCTTCGAAGCCCAAGTACGTGTTGAGTGTATGTTGATCAAACCTCACTTTGAGGTTACACACTTTGGTCACCTTTGTCTCTTTTTTGATATGTGCCACAATGGCGTAGAATTCACGGACAAGGTACTCTTTGGAATCTACTACACTCTGAGTGAACCACATCCACCCCTTGTGTTCCTTGAACTAGCTCAAAATAGCTGGATTGTACCTCTCCAAATCTTTCAATAGACACTGTCGCTCAAGGTTTAACGACCTCGCTGGCCACAATGTACGAAAGCTGGTAAAGATAATCAAGATAACAAAGGGATCCTCCCAAACCTATTTCTTCTTTGATCTTTCAAGACTTGCAGTTGTAGCATCTCCCCCTCTGCCATCATCTGGGATATCATGAACTGAGCATCCTACGCCTCAGGGATTGGTGTAGCCGATGGCTCATAGGCCTAACTAGAAATATACGATCCTTTGGCAGTTCTATGAGATGAGGATGTCTTGTCCCTGAGCAGGTATCTCCCTGGCGGCCTCGATTGTATGGTCGGATGCTCCTGAACAGAGGCTGAGTTTCCTTCTAATACTTCCCTAGACGGGACATATGATCTCGTCTCGAAGAGGTCTACACCTCTCCCTCTACCAGCTGTTGCTTTCTTCCTTATTGTCTTTGGTTGGCCAAGGGCAAAGGCACTCTTGCCTAAGCTCCGAGAAGGTTCACCTCTCACTTTAGATGTGTCACCGCGTTCTTTATATCGAATCATTGACTGTATTAAGCAAAGGTGATTGTTAGTTGCAATTCAATGTTCAGACATACACAGAAGATATGCAAGTAAGCTATAAACCAGAAGACAAAGTGAGGGTACACAATTAGAACATGCTTGCAGGGAAATGATCTACGGTCCGCACAATTTTTCTCACGGCCGCAGATGAGGACATGTAGACCGCACAATTTTCTTGTGCAGCCGCAAAAGTAAAGTGCGGTCCGCATAATTTCACTTGCGCTCGCACCTCTAAAACCCAAAAGATGCCAACTCTCTGATGACAGACAAATGGTTGATGTGCGGCCGCAACATGATTTCTGTGGTCCGCACAAGTAGACATGCGGTCGTACATTGGTTTAAAAAATATAGATTCTATGATAACAATAAAAATTCTATTATGCGGACATGGGAATTCTGCAATTCGCACATTTTATCTTGAGGCTGCTGATCCCTTCTTCGCTAATGCTGCCCTAAAAGCAATTTTCGCGAACCACACAAATTTAGGTGCGACCGCAGTATTCAAAAATTACGAACAGTTAGGTTTTTTCTTTCTAGTTTGTTCAATTTCGTGCACAATTTGACATGGAAACATCATAGAGGCATGAAAATATGTTGACCCATTCCCCATATAGCATGTATTAGTTAACCCATTACAGGTTTACCCATACATGGATCCACAATTGAATTCTAATGACAAATGGCCTAAAAAGAACTAAAAATCTTCAAATTAAAGGAAAAATATTAACAATAAATTAAAGTATATCAGATGAATGAGTGTAATGAGTGACTGATCCAAGATGTTGTGTGTGTGGACAGATGAAATCACCAAGAAATTTCAATAGGGAACTATTCTTTTGTTCAGAGAGTGAAAAAAATGTAACGGTGGCTCTAATCCTCTATTTATACGTGCTTTGATAAGGGAAAGAAGGGCGAGTGCGGCCACACATTTTCATGTGCGGTACACACTCTCTTACTAGAAGACATCCTCTTAACATTTCATCTGCGGTCCACACAATTTTGTGTGCGGCCGCAGGTTTCATGTTGCGGGCGTAGATTTCATGTGCGGCTGCACATCAACCTTTTCTCTGATAGACTAAACTTCATAGAGTTGACATTTTCAACATCTCATTTGTACGGTACACAAGCTAGTTGTGTGTCCGCAATGTTATTTTGCTGCAACATCAAAACATGTGCGGTCCGCAATTCTTACAACACTTAGCTAGATTTCTGTCCACAATTCCTGTAAGTCACACTCAGCCTTGTTGCACACTTCAAATCAAGTTAGAATGAAAATAACACCTAACTACAAAAGAAAACAAAAAGGAAAAGAAACATGGGTTGCCTCCCAAGAAACGCCTGATTTAATGCCGCGGCACAATGTAGAATACCATCAATTGAAATCAATGACCACCACGATGTGGCTATCTCCAACCTCCCCCAAATAGTGCTTCACCCAGTGACTATTGACTAAGAATACTTCATTATTTTTGTTCTTCAAGTCTAATGCACCAAAAGGTTTCACACCCATAATTTCAAAAGGACAACTCCATTTAGACTTTAGCTTCCCGGGAAACATCCTCAACCTTGAGTTAAACAACAATACAAGATCGCCCACCTTGAACTCTTTGTTCCAAATGTATATTTCATGAAGATATTTCATCTTTTCTTTGTACAAGGACGAACTTGAATAAGCATGGTACCAGAACTCATCAAATTCATTTAAATGTGCAACCTTCAAGTTCGCGGCTACATCCCAATCAAGATTCAACTTTTTTAGAGCCCACATGGTCTTGTGCTCTAGTTCTACCAGAGTATGACAAGCTTTTTCGAACATGAACCGGTATGGCAACAATTACGATAGGTGTTTTGTAAGCTGCCTGATAAGCCCATAATGGATCATCAATCTTCATGGACCAATCAGTCCGATTAGCATTCACTATTTTGGACAAGATACTCTTTATCTCCCGATTGGAGACTTCAACTTGCCTACTAGCTTGTGGGTGATAAGGAGTCGTGACTTTATGAGTAACACCATACTTGCTAAGGAAAGTGTCGAAAGGCCTTGTTGCAAAAATGTGACCCCCCATCGCTTATAATAGCATGTGGAGTACCAAACCTTGTGAAAATATTCTTCTTCAAGAAAGCCACCACACTTCTCGCCTCATTTGTTGGGTAAAGCAATGGCTTCAACCCATTTGGACACATAATCAACCGCGACCAAGATGTAGGTGTTTCCACAAGAACCCACAAAAGATCCCATGAAGTCAATAGCCCACACATCGAAAATATCAATCTCCAAAATAGTTATGAGAGGCATTTTATTCTTCTTTGAGATTCCGCCGGTCCGTTGACATTCATCACATCTTTTCACTAGCTAACGTCCATCCTTGTAAGGAGTGGGCCAATAGAAGCAACAACTAAGAACTTTGGCCGCCGTTCTTGCTCCACCATGATGACCACCATATGGCTAAGAATGACAAGCCCCAAGAATTTCACCTTGATCTTCTTCCGGTACACATCTTCTAATCACCCCATCCGTACAAATTCGGAAAGGTATGGTTCATCTCAATAATAATCTTGACAATCCCGTTTGAGATTCTTCCTTTGAGTTGAAGAGAACTCATCCGGAATGATTCCACACACAAGAAAATTTTCCAGATCTGCGAACCATGGCACCTCTTTCATTAAAATAGCCAAGAGTTTCTCATCAGGGAAGGAGCCATTGATTTCAAAGCCATCATGCGGCCTCCCCTCCTCCTCCAAACGAGACAAGTGGTCCACCACTTGGTTTTCACTCCCTCTTCTATCTTGGATGTCAATATCAAAATCTTGCAACAAAAGCACCCATCTTATCAACCGAGTTTTGGAGTCCTTCTTGCTCATAAGATAACAAAGCGCCGCATGATCCATGTGGACAATGACTTTTGCACCCATCAAGTATGGGCAAAACTTCTCAATTGAAATCACAATGGCAATGAGCTCTTTCTCCGTAACGGTATAGTTGACTTGGGAAATATTCATGGTCTTACTAGCATAGTAGACCTGATGAAACATTTTGTTGATACGTTGCCCCAAAACAGCCCCAACCGCTACGTCACTTGCATCACACATGTGTTCAAAAGGGACACTCCAATTTGGAGCGGTGATGATGGGAGTAGTTGTTAACTTGAAATTCATCAATTCAAAGGCCCTCATGCAATCATCATTGAAGTTGAACCTAGCATCCTTTTCAAGAAGCTTGCACAACGGGTTCACCACCTTAGTGAAATTTTTGATGAAGCGATGGTAAAACCTCGCGTGACCTAAGAAACTCCGCACGCTCTTCACCGAAGTTGGAGGTGGAAGTTTAGAAATCACCTCATGTTTTTTGCTTGTCAACTTCAATTCCATGCTTCGAGATTTTGTGGCCAAGGACAATGCCTTCCTCGACCATGAAATGGCATTTCTCCCAATTAAGCACCAAATTTGTTTCACCACATCTAGCCAACATTTTATCAAAATTTGCAAGTCAATCATCAAAAAAATCTCCAACTACCATGAAGTCATCCATGAAAACATCAAGGTAGTCCTCTACTATGTCCGTGAAGATAGCCATCATACACCTCTGAAAAGTTGCCGGTGCATTGCACAAACCAAATGATATCCGCTTGAAGGCGAAAGTACCACAGGGACATGTAAAGGTTGTTCTCTCTTGATCTTCCGAAGCAATAAGAATTTGGTTGTAGCCCGAATACCCATAAATAAAGTAATAGAAAGCACGGCCGGCCAATCTATCAAGCATTTGATCTAAGAAAGGAAGTGGAAAGTGATATTTCCTTATGACTTTGTTGAGCTTGCGATAGTCCATACACACCCTCCATCTAGTCACCGTTCTTGTAAGAATCAACCCATTCTTGTTATTGGTAACCACCATCATGCCCCCTTATTTGGGAGACATTGAACTGGGGAAGTCCACGAACTATCGGAGATGGGGTAGACCACCCCGGCATCCAACCACTTGATAATCTCCTTCTTGACAACTTCTTGCATAGCCTCATTGAGTCTCCTTTGATGTTCAATAGATGGTTTGGAGCCATCCTCTAACTTGATCTTATGCATGCAAAAGGCGGGGCTTATCCCCCTAATATCCGCCAATGTCCACCTAATAGCCTTCTTCCTTTTTTGGAGCATCGCCAATGTGGAATCTACCTGCATGTTAGTCAAACAAGAGGAAAGAATAATAGGTAAAGTAGAATAAGGGAAAAGAAATTCATACCGAAGATGCGGAGGCAACGGTTTCAACTCCAAGGTGGGAGGCTCTTCAATATAAGGCTTTGTAGGAGGAGTTGTCCTATTTTCAAGATCCAAAGATAATTTCCTAGGTGCATAGTTGTACGACCCCATTCCTTGCAAAGAGTTCACACATTCCATGAAGCCATCCATCTCATCATCATCAAAGCTGAGCAAGACGGCCTCCAACATATCACCAACATTGATTGTAGCACTTGTATCATCAATAATAACATCGGTCACCAAGTCCACAAGCGAACACACCTCATTGCTAGTTGGTTGTCGCATGGACTTGCACACATGGAATACCACATTTTCATCACCAACCCGGAATGTAAGCTCTTCGGCTTCAACATCACAAAGAGCCTTCCCTGTAGCAAGGAAAGGTCTCCCAAGAATAATCGGCACTTCATAATCAACCTCACAATCTAGAATGACAAAATCCGTCGGAAGAATGAATTTATCAATACGAACCAAGACATCTTCAATCACTCCCAAAGGCCTCTTCATAGTATGATTAGCCATTTGCAATCTCATAGAGGTGGGTCTTGGTTGACCAATCCCCAAAGTTTTGAAAATCGAATAAAGCATCAAATTGATACTTGACCCAAGATCACAAGAGCTTTAGCAAACTCGGCACTTCCAATTATACAAGAAATCGTGAAAGCACCTGGATCCTCCAACTTAGGAGCCGTTGAATGCACAATTGCACTCACTTGATGAGTGACTTTGATAGTTTCAAAATTCATTGACCGGTTCTTTGTCACGAGATCCTTCATAAACGTGGCATAACTGGGCATTTGTTCTAAAGCTTAAACTAATGCACATTGATTGAGAGACTCTTTATAATTTGAATGAACCTCTTGAATTGATTCTCACCATTTTTCTTGGCAAGTCTTTGAGGGTATGGATATGGAGGCTTAGGCAATGGTTCCTTAGCCTTTTGCACTACCGGCTTCGGTATGTCAATAACGTGATCCCTATACGGGTTCACCTCCTCTTGAGTCTCTTCCACACTATCATCAATATCAATACGAACTTCATTATTAGGTTGCACTACATATTTTGAGATCTCTTCTTCTTGTACCACTTGCTCATCATCCACAAGTTGCCTTTGACTTGAGGTGGGTGCATTCCCACCTCTTCCACTTTTTAAGTAACAGCCATGGCATGCCCTTTGTTGTTTCCACCTTTTGGGTTTACTACCGTGTCACTTGGTAGTGCCCCCTTAGGACGAGAATTTAGAGCTTGAGATATTTACCCCATTTGAATTTCTAGGTTGCGGATTGATGTGTTGTGTGAGGCAAATTAGGCATCCGAATCGGCACTTTTTTTCATCATTTGCTTGAACGTATTTTCAATACGCCCCATCTCATTATTTGAAGAACTTGAACAATGGGAATGATTAGGAGGCGGGTTGCTCGGTTGTTGATACATCGGTGCCTTTGAAAACCCGACCATCGGTCGCCTTGATTGTTGTTCCATCTGCCTTGATTATTGTTTCTGCTCCAATTACCTTAATTGTTGGAATTCCAATTTCCTTGATCGTTTTGAGGTTGCCATTGTTGGTTTGGGCCTTGAAAGTTGTTTATTTGCCCTTGAGAGTTGTTCACATATTGCACTTCCTCCTGTTGTTCATTATAGGAATCATCTTGCTCAAAATCTCTATCTTCTTGCACATAATTCTCTACTCGATTTTGCACTTATGGACCCTTGGTCCTCCTCTTGCTCACCATCATGTTTACTCCCTCCATGGCATTGACTTGCTTGGGATTTTGCACTTGATTTAGTTGGGCCTTTGCTAGTTGCGTCATGGTGGTTGTCAACTCGGCAATTGCTTGCCCATGGTCTTGCAACTCTTTGTGAAGGCAGATTATGTTTGGGTCACCTTGTGGAATATTGGCCCGGGATTGCCAAGACGATGATGTTTTCTCCATCTCATACAAAATCTCACACGCCTGCGCATAAGGCAGAGTCATGAAGTTCCCACCTGCAAGTTGATTCACTATACATTGGTTGGTTGTGTTAATCCCACGATAGAAAGTTTGTTGAATCATGTTCTCCGTCATATCATTGTCGGGACATTCCTTAATCATTGTTCTATAACTTTCCCATATCTTGTGTAGTGGTTCATTCAGCTCTTGATTGAATGCCAAAATCTCATCTCGAAGGGTAGCCATGTGCCTTGGAGAGAAAAACTTAGAAATAAATCTTTTCCACCAACTCATCCCAAGTGTGAATGGAATGGTTCGGCAAACGTCCCAACCAATCTAAAGCTTTCTCCCATAGAGAGAAGGGAAATATCCTTTAGCCTTAATGCATCCTCGGAGACATTTGTTTGTTTTCTCCCTCAACAAGTATCCACAAACCCCTTCAAATGTTTGTAGCATTTTGAGTTGGAGCACGGGTGAAGAAACCCCGTTGCTCAAGTAAAGTGAGCATCACATTAGTGATTTGAAAGTTGCCCACCCTAATACGGGGAGGGACTATTGCACTTGCATATCCTTCATTGGGTAATACCCGGTGTGGAGCCGCTCCTGGTGGAGGTGGTGGTGGAGCGAGGACATTGTCATGAGGCACTCGGTCTCGTCTATTGGCTTGAGGTACATAACGAACCTCATCAACTTGCTCATCCTCGACGTCCACATCCCCCAAAGACAAATTTCTGAACTCATTGTTCACTATGGTTGTACCTACGATTTCTCACACAAGTTAGTAATATGGAAGGAAAAGAAGATACTCCAAAAACACACCCAAATATATAGCAAACACCGTTTAACTCTCCGATAACGGTGCCAAAATTAATGATGTCTACAACACACCTCAATAAGAGATATGATACAGTCGTATGCAATAATAATTACAACTCTATGAGTCAGGGTCGAATCCACTAGGAGTTACAAGGGGTGTCAAGAGTATATATTTGAAGCAAGTGAATGGACTACCTATATTGCACTTCCACAACAGAGTTTCATTTCTACTTCTACTATAACTCTAATGATTGTAAGCTAAGGTAAATAAACTAGAGATGGATGTTTTTGATGTTTTTCCAAAGAGTTTAAAGGCCTAGGGCTATGACCATAACCTAAGTGTCTACTTAATGGGATAAAGACATTAACAATTATTTTGTTGATTGGGGTGTATTATAGCTCTCAACTCTATGTTAATCACTCAATACCTCTCGGTCAGAGAGTGATTTTGCCCAATTTTGCTTTCTCAATTCCAAATGGGTATCAAACCAAATAGTTGATATGAGCTCAAGTCGGGTTCTTACTATCTCTAGTTTGAACCCTTTAATTAGGCTAATCAATCTCTCAATTAACCCAATTCCTTGTTAGCCAAGCTATCCTAGACCAGGTCTCTCTTTCTCAAGTAGAGACTAAGTCAAATAGGCATGAATCAATATTTGCAACCATTAATTCTAAAATTAAAGCATGAACTAAGCTAAATAATCAACACCCAATCATAAATAAGTATTAAATTAATCACCCATAAGGTTTACACACTAGGGTTCGGTCATAACCCTAGTGAAAATCTAGCTACTCATAATGGGTATTTAAGAGAATAAATAAGAAAAGCTAATTAAACCTATAATGAAAGATTAAAATGATGCAATCTAGTGTTAATACACCAAAATAATATAAAACTTCCTAAAGTAGTAAAACGAAACGGCTACACCAGCTTTTAAAGTTCAAACTTCACATAATTTTTTGAAACCCGTCTATTTATACAGGGCCAAAAATCGCGAACAAAAATGCCCCTCGGAAGGTTCTACGGCCGCACAATTCCATGTGCGGTCCATAGATTTCTTCAGCTGACATGAAGGTGAGTTATGCGGCCGTACATTTCTGAACTACGGTCGCGAGGCAACTTCTACGGATGCACAATTCTTCTGCGGTCTGCACTTCACAAAGTCTACAGGACTTGTTCTTCTTGCATATTCTCTGAACTTTGCATCATTCTCAGTAAAAGCCCAGTTCTGCGGCCGCATAATTCATGCGCGGTCTGCACATTGCTGAAAGTCCTGTTGGGTTATTTCTTCTTGGTTTGCTGTCGCAGATGGAATTCTGCTGTGCACAATCTTTTCTGCGCCTGCAGAATTCCTTCTGCGGACCGCACATTTGTACTTCTATTCCCTTTATTGCCTTGTGTTTTTATTACACTTCCTTTTGAGTCGGATTTTATCTCGGGAGACCAAACTTCCAGCATTCCTGCAATTTGCAAACTTTCATTAGTTTCGGAAACACAATTCAATACTTTGAAACAAAACAAAAGCTAAAAGGTGCTAATAAGCAGTCAAAACCCCCACTTATCAGGGATATGTGGTGGTGATCCGAACATGTAACACTCCATAAATTCATACTAGGTGTGGACATGTTAAATAAGTATTAAGATGGAATCTTGGACATATGAAGTCCTAACGGAATGAGTATGGGTGAAAAGAGTTGTTTTGAAATCAAGACGGAGAGTGAGGTGTATAAGATTCGATAAAATCAACTAAGTTTATGGAAGGTCTGACTTCTAGAAGGATTTCATAAATATCAGTTAGGAATTTTAGAAAATGTAATATGCGAAAGTTATATTTCTTTGAAATATCTTTCCAACGATATATTGTAGAGCCCGAACGGATCTCTATGAAAAATGTTATGTGCGTTTTACTGAGCAATGCACAGTATACGCACCTAGGTGCGAGCCTGGATGGTCTCGTGCGCGGCCACGCACTTGTGGCAGTGCTACTGCCCTGATGCGCGTCCAGGTGAGCGGTTGGGATTTTAGGTGTGCGGGAGCGCACCCAGGGGGTCATTTTTAAAGCCTTACTTCGTCCCCCATACCCCAAAACACAAAAACTTGCTCAAGAAAGGGAAGCTCTCAAGAACCTAACTCCTCAAAGATCCCTCCACCATCCAAGGTAAGTTCTAATGGTGATTCTAAGTTAATTTCAATTTCCCAACACCTTATTAACATGGTAAACCCTCCAAATCATTAGATATTCCATTGGGACATCATGGTTGAGAAAAGAAACCCTAGAACTCGAATTCAAGAGGATCGAACTTCAAAAAGGTAATATCTTCCACCTCTACTTGATTATAGTATTGGATTAATGATTATAGACTCTAGTTCATGAGATATGAGTTGATGGATTTGATAGAAAAGCATGAACGATTATAGGTTTGGGTTATTGATTGTTGATTATTGGTTAAGGGTGTTGTTTATCTTATGGGTGATGAAGAATGGTATTGATTATAATAATTTGAGATTTTACTATTATCTAGAAGCAAAAGAATGGGTTGTTGGGTGTAGAAACACTATTAATAAGTACTATGAAGCTTTATGCCTACAAGTGTTTAATAAAAGGCCTAAGTGGCCAAAACATGAGTATTATTGCTAATATGGAATCCTTTTGACTTGTATTGATATAGATTAAAGTTGAAAGGGTTGGCGAATGCTGTATTACGCTCAAGAGCAGGAAGTTAAGGTATGTGAGGCTAACTCTCTATGTTTGGGAATGCTAATGATTCTCCCCACACTACGTTTCTTTTACGACCTCAGAAATATAGTTAGTTAAGCCTAGTTCCTTGAATAGTTACAAAACTTCTATTATCTAGCTTCATAACTCGTCCATGACTTTCATTCTGAACGTTGTGAGCTCAGTGCGTAATCAATAAAGACTTGGGTTTGATGCCCATGAGTCTCAATCTATATTACTCAGCATGTTATAAACAATTGAAGTTTCAGATTTCATAATCAGTTCAAGAATACATGTCTCAGTCTAGTCCTATTCAGTATTCCAGTATCATGTAACTCAATATGATTCAGTATTTCAGCATCACATATTGCAGTATGATTTTCAGTTCCAAAATTTAAATCCCTGAATGTTGAACATCTGTAATTGGGCTTGAGGCTGTAGTTTATATGCTTTATGCATATTTGGGTCTGAGGCCGTAGTTTATGCTTTATGCATGTTTGGGCCTGAGGCTGTAGTTTATGCTTTATGCATATTAGGCCTGAGGCCATAGTTTATACGCATATATATTGGTCCCGAGGCTATAGTTTATTCAGATAAACAGGTTGTTCATCATTCAGAAGAGGGAGTTTTCATATCCTTACTTCCTTTGTTCAGTTATGAGTTATCAATTATCATTTCAGTTATCAGTTGTTAGTTATCAATGCAGTTTTGAGTTTCAGCAGTTATCATTTCAGTTAGTTATCTAATCTCTATTATCAACTCAGTTTCAATTTAAGCATTTACAGTTCTTTCTTTCAGTTGCTTTACATACCAATACAATTCAAATGTACTAACGTCCCTTTTACCGGGCCTGCATCTCACGATGCAGGCAATGATTAACAGGTAGTTGACGATTCAGAGTGCTAGGATTCTCGTACCAACTATTTGGTGAGCCCCAGTTCTTTTGGGGCATTATCATTACTTTAGAGTTTTTCGGTATTTTCAGACAGACAATGTTTTTATACTTCATTAGAGGCTTCATAGACTAGAGTAACAGTTAGACAGAGTCACAAACTTTTCATGTTAAGTAATGTTTGCTACAGATATGTTCTAGAATTATATTAGTATTTCTACTTTTTAATTTATATCATTTAGACTTTCAGTATATCAGCATGTGCTAGTTTATTTTCTGCATTCAGTATGTTATAATATCACATGTTGATTCAGCCAGCTAGTTGGTTCGCTCAGTCACATGTAGTCAGGCATCGGGTGCCGTGTTACGTCCAGTCCCAGGTTCTGGGCGTGACAAAACTTGCTATTATAGCACTACGTTCAAGTGTCCTAGGAAGTCTATGAAGCCGTGTCTAGTAGAGTTTTCTTTATATGTATGTGCCGGCCATGCATATAAACGATTAATTACCAAGACATTCAAGACTTTCTTGTTTCCTTCTACTCTAGATCGTGTCATGAAGTTTAGATCAATAGGTAAGCTTCTCTTCCTATCAAATTTCAGACGTATCGAATGCCTAAGAGACGGGCAAGAAAAACCCAAGGTTCTAGAAAGGATGATTGCCCATTGGGATATAATTATGGTGTACAGGTTGGTAAAAAATGAGACTTAAGAGGATATTGAAAGTGTGACGCAATGGATAGTAGTATATATAAGAGCATAATCTTATCAGAAAGTACAAAAGCAGTTATCATGTTTTATGGTTATCAGTTTACCTCAGTTACTAGTTATGCAGTCTTTCATTTAGTAGTTTTATGGTTATTCAGTACGCTAATATTCAATAATTTAGTTACCAGATCTCCAATTTTCAATGTATCCAAATAAAGTTGACTTGTGAGTATACAGTGATGCCTATGGGTGCTAAATGAAAATATAAGTAACGGTGATTATAGAAAAATCTTCACATATTTTAGGTCCGGATTAAGACCCAAGACTCACTGGACGGTACATGAAGTGATTTATCAGATGATGGTATACTCTGAAGGACACGTTTGTGTATGGTAGTATATCCATATGTGTTTTACCTCATGAAATAATTTCATTTTTATCTCTTGGAAATGGAGCCACAAGTTGGATGATGATAGTTCAGATGTCAGACCCCATGGTATAACAGGTTAAGAATTTAATCGTAGTGGGCATAGAATTGATCACTATAATTTTGAACAGAAAAGAGCCTAAGGGCAAAATACCTAGGAGTCTGAAACATTTGTTATTATCAAAGATGTGTTTTTCGCACGACTCATGCATATGACTAGAATAATATAACGTACGAAATGAGAACCAAGAGTAGGCGATATTGAATTTTAGGGAATGCCTTTAAGTTGTTTAGATTTATTCAAATCAGAATTAGAAAGTACCACGTTAGTTAATTACTGTAAGAAGCCACTATTATTGTGAGATAAAAGATAAGATAGTTCCCCATTAGGTTATGTGACTAAGTGTTTACCCCAGATGTTTATAGTCTGATATGATTTTGAAGTGTATAGAAAGTTTAGGATTAGATATTCTAATTTCGTTTAAGACGGATGAATTCCCTAAGTGTGATCTGTGTACATAGTTTAGAAAAACAAAAGAGAGTATACGGCCGTATAATATGGTCGGATGGTGAGAGAAGTTAGAAATAACCTTATGCTTCCTTTTAGTTATTCAAAGCAGAACAAGAAAATATGATGCTAGCAGGTGGTTAGTGAAAGAATAGTAAGTAAGTTCTGAGTAGATACAATAAATTAACAATTTTAGCAGAGCTAGTAGAGGTAGGATTATTTGCTTAGCCAGCTTAATACTAGTGAGTGGGTAACAGTTTGAAACATAAAACGCATGTTATAACCCAAAGAGTTTAAGTTAAACCCGAAGTACAGTGCCAGTGGAAGAAAACAATCAGTTAGGCAGTGAGAGAGAAAACTATAAAAGAATATCCATTAAGAGTTATCAAAAAGGGGTCTTCCTAAGATTGACAATGTGAGCAGATTTAAATCATTAAGATTGTATATGATAGTTGTGAATACATTAGCTTTCCATTTATGTAAGTAATTTAGTTTTTCCTATTAAGAAAGATTGCTTAGAAGTACGTCGGAAGATGAGTCATCATTGATATAAAGTGCAAGGAATTGGAGAAGATAAGAAAAGTTGTTCGGATCCCAACAAAAGAGAAGGATCTGCAAGTATAAGACCCTAACCTTTGGTCTAAGGGGGAGATGTGAAAACTGTCAGTAAGTCTAGATGGAGATTTGAAACTCGCATAGTTAGCATGGGATATAAAAACTATAAAATCATGCCTAGTTATGTATCACGAGGTTAGTGTCATTGCACTAAACTCTAAGCTTCGGAGTATTGGTCAAAGAGTTAGCTCGCAACAATACTATAAGTGTTTTCAGGAAGTACCTTAGAAAGATAATCAAGTATGGGAAGTATAGCTCATGATTGAGGCAGACAAGGGAACTGTGGTGAAAGAAGTTCACCGCTTAGCCAAGCTAGGAGTTCGACTTTCAGATTCCAAAGATGGTGGAGTTGTTGTCTACAACAGGACTTGTTCCTCCTTAGTAGCCAAAGTGAAAGAGAAATAGATTGATGATATCTACTAGTTGCAGCTGAAAGAGGGGATTCACATGCATAACACGATGGTTTTTGAACAAGGGGGTAATGATGGTACTTTAAGGTACCAAGGAAGACTACACATTCCAGACATAGATGGGCTCAAAGAGTAGATTATTTTTGAAGCCCAGAATTTCAGGTATTCTATTTACTCAGGTCCCACAAAGATGTATCATGGTCTTAAGGAGATTTATTGGTGGAACAACATGAAAAAGAACGTCACAAACTTTGTGGCCAAGTGTCTGAATTATTAGCAAGTGAAAGTAGAGCAGCAGGAAGTCTTGTGTTTTACTATAGAATGCACATATTCTTAAGTGGAAATGGTAAATATGGAATTTATAACAGGATTAGCTCACTCATTTTGAAAGCATGATTTGATTGGGTGATTGTAGATCGACTTACCAAGTCAGCACACTTCTTGTCAGTAAAGACCACAGATTCAGCAAAAGATTATGCCAAGTTGTACATTCGGGAAATCATCTGATTGCATGGGAATCCATTGTCCATCATTTCGGATCGTGGTGCTCAGTTTACATTGAACTTTTAAAGTGCTTTTAGAAAAGATTAGGCATAAGAGTAAACCTCAGTATAGTTTTTCATCCTCAGAAAGATGGCCAGGCAGAGCGCATTATTCAGACACTTGAGGATATATCCTTGATCTTAAAGGTAATTGGGATGATCACATACCTCTCATTGAGTTTTCTAATAATAACACCTACCATTCTAG
The DNA here is from genome assembly GCA_000715115.1 of Nicotiana otophora. Classification (NCBI taxonomy): domain Eukaryota; kingdom Viridiplantae; phylum Streptophyta; class Magnoliopsida; order Solanales; family Solanaceae; genus Nicotiana; species Nicotiana otophora. The sequence goes on from AWOL01S0050018.1 coordinate 30,013, forward strand.
TATCAAGATGGCACCGTGCGAGATTCTATATAGGGGAAGGTGTAGATTGCCAATTGGTTGGTTCAAAGTTGGTGAAGCAGAGTTGTTGGGACCAAATTTAGTCTATCAGACTATGGAGAAAGTTAAGTTGATTCAAGAGCATTTGAAGACGGCGCAGAACCTTCAAAAGTCCTATTAGGACGTGTGGCATAGAGACCTAGAGTTTCAAGTTGATGATTGGGTGTTTCTAAAAGTTTCGCCTATGAAAGGCATTATGAGATTTGAGAAGAAGGGGAAACTTAGTCCCTGCTATATTGGGCCATATAGAATCTTGCGAATGATCGGTCAATTAGCTTATGAGTTAGAGTTGCCACCAGAATTTGCGTCTCTACAACCAGTATTTCACGTATCATGTTATAACATTCAAGTTTCTAGTACTCAGATACTCGTGCTAGTTCAGTACTTAGATACTCATGTCAGTTCAGTACTCAGATACTCATGCCAGTTCAGTACTCAGATATATTCATGTCAACTTAGTACTCAAATATTGAACCTTCTCAGGAGTCACCCACTCGGCTAAAAATTGAATTGCACCGCCCAAACGGGCCAAAAGACACATACCTCATTAGCACAACAACACTCAAAGAAGTAACCCTGCATTATCACCACCTGGTCGAATTCATATTCCATACCCACTACATTCTTCGCAATTAACAACTTAATCATTCCATGATTTTAATATTTTCATAAGTGCATTATATCCCGTATTCAGGAAATTTTCTTACTCGAGCCATCCTCGATCTCAACCTCTGTAGTCATAACTGCTCCACAAGTATATCTCGGACCGAAACTTGATTTAACCTATAACCATGAAATCGAATTGTCAATAGTAGGCTCCCCTACTTGGCTTAAAGCCATAGATCCAAACATTCAATAATTCACAATACCCATATTCAATTACTGCCATAATACCATAGTGAGATTTAACTAAATTCTTCCCCAAGCTCATGCATCACAACCTATATTGTACCTCAAATCGTCTACTAAGCTCGCCTTCATTCTCGTGACGGCCAGATCAACTTTCTTGACCAATTCAAATTCAATTCCCAATACATCTACCCTACTGGTAGAAAAGAAGATTCTTCACACAACATTATAAATATCACACCTTTATAGTTTATTCCGCAGGTGATAACCCACATGTTTAGCCTCAAACTGGCATCTTTCTATATCCTTTTTACTGCCACAACTCCTATGTAATCACTTAGCCTTCATGAGTTGAACTCATCAACGGGACATGAAAATTTAGTTTGTTCCATAATTACACCACGTGAAAGATCCTTCAAAAAATTCATAACTCGAGACTCTACGTCAAATCGAGATAGAAGTCAAATACCCAATGGTCCTTTTTACATCTCAAGAAAACATTTTTTTCCGTCACTTTTAAACCATTTGAACACCTCCCGAAATCACAATATAATCCACATATGGTCATCCAGCCATTCATCAAGCCACAAATTTCACTCATAGGGACACTACCAGACATATGAGTCCAATTGTACAAGTTCACACAACTGAAACTACCGTGCCTAAGCTGCGGTCTAATCCTGGCTTCAAATCCTCCAGACTGGCCCATCACCAAAACATAAAATACACCTTTCGAACCTCGTTCATGGAATCACAAGCCAGCGATGCACAGCTGATACCGAGCTCTCACAGGCGCACATGAATGCGTTGAAGGAATTCAAAGAGTTATGTTTCAAGCTGACTCAATTTCGCACGATAATGAAATAAAAATGGAAAATTATCTTAAATATTTTGTAGTCTATCGAAGATAAGTTTGGACGTCATCATACCGATCCGAAAGACTCTACTAGACACTTGCTTATGACTTGTAGAACCTATGAACCTAAAGCTCTGATACCAACTTGTCACGACCCAAAATCTAACTAGTCGTGATGACACCTAAGGTAAGCCAATTAACAACTAACCAATTCTAATAATATTTAATAAGATAATTAAGTAAAAGAAATTATTTGAATCCTATACATTTTCAAAGGACTGGTAGTACAAATCATGAGCTTCTAAGATTGGAAATTAAAAATATGGTATGAAATAAATATAGCATCTGCTCGAAATGTACATAAACAGATTTGTTTTATAAATCTAAGGCTACCATGAACAAGAGGCAGCAATGATTGGAATACATGCACGTCTTCAGATCCAACTTCTGCCATGTATAACAGCATCAACATCCAAAATCTACACGCAAGGTGCAGAAGTATAGTAGGAGTACAACCGACCTCATGTACTCAATAAGTAACAAACCTAACCTTAGGTTGAAAGTAGTGACGAGCTGGAACGAAGGTCAGGGTCCACACCAATATCCAGTAACATCTCATAACAATAAAATTAAGGCAACACAAAGAATAACTCAATAATAAAATGCCCAGCTCGTTCACAGTTTCCAAAAAAAAAAAATCTTTTCAAGTATAATAGTAAAACTCAATTCTTTTCACTGAAATCACCAAAATATGAGTAAGTCTAAAAACTATGATTTTTCCCAAAAACTTTCTTCCACAATAGGAAATTTCATTTTCAAATGGCATGAGGAAAGTACATCTCTATGCCTATATGTCAATGTGCATGCCAATACAATGCAACATAGTGATAAAACCATATGCATATTCTCAGAGTATCAATTCACTAAGTCCTTCTAGTCACGCAATCTTCTCAGTCACGCAGTCCTTCCAATCACTCAATCCTCACATTCAGTCATGCCTCATAGTCACTCAATCCTCCCAAATCATTCGGCACTCGCACTTAGTAGGTACCTGCGCTCACTGGAGGTGTGTACAGACTCCAGAGGGGCTCCTTCAACCCAAGCGCTATAACAAGCCAATCATGGCATAAATCAATGAAATATGCTGCAGCGCACAGCCCGATCCCATAAATATCCTCATCATCAGGCCCTCGGCCTTACTCAGTTATCAATCTCTCCAGTCTCTCGGGCTCACAATGTCATAAAAAATGAGCCCAAAATGATGAAATGATGAATCAATAAATAGCAACAGAGACTGAAAGATGATATGAAATGAATGAACATGACTGAGTTTTAAATTTCAATTTAAACAAATTCAACAATAATATGACCTCTGTGGGTCTCAATAATACTGGCATATAGCCTCAGCATGATTTTAACATGATTCTCAGCTCAATAGCTCTAGTACGTAGAGATTTTCATGATTTCAGATAAGGTAAGGTAACAATATTGTACCACAGGAATAACGGAGTCACAGTTCACACGGTGCACGCCCACACGCCCGTCACCTAGCATATGCATCACCTCAACACCAAACACATAACATGTATAATTCAGGGTTCATACCCTCAGCTCCAAGATTAGAAGAGTTACTTACCTCGAACAAGCCAAATCCAATACCGAGCAAGCTGTACAATACTTCGAAAATTCCATTCCGCGCGTATCAACCTCCAAACGACTCAAATCCCGATGATTTCCTTGAAAATCTCTCGATAATAAGATCGCCACAAATCGAGCTTTCTTAATTCAACTCTTTAGTGATATTAAAAACTCCCACTACTCTTACAACTTCAATGTACATCAACATCATTCAATTGGACCAATATTAGTAAACAAATTTCCAGATTTGGTCATTTAAGCATTTTATCAAATACCTAGTAGGCATACATTTATACATTTCTTAACCATAGAAATAGTTCTTCCAACTACCATCATTTACCAGCAATTCATTCACCAACATTCTTTAACAACTTATAATCCTAACATCACATGTGTGATCAACCATTCTCACCCAACCAATAAAATTCCATCAAATAATCACCTTTCAATTTCTACAATGGGTATTCATTTTAATTGAGAATTTATATCTTCCAATCACTATATCATGAGTTCCAACACTTGATTCATACTCATATTTCCATAATAAATCCATACATATATACATAATACTCTCACACCCAAGAATCATATTTCTTATGACCTACTTTAAATCCAAATCTCGAAATTGAAAACTAGGGTATGGAACCTTACCTCTTTGATGAAGATCTTGTGATTAGCTTCCTTGATTCTTGGAGATTGGTGCAAGATTGGATGATTGGAATGTTAGGTTTACTCCTTCTCTCTCTAAAATGCTCTTACATCTCTCTAAAATATCAGGTTTTAGCTCAAAAATGACTTAACCCCTCTCCTTACCCAGACTTGGGGGTATTAAATGAGCTCCTACTTGCGCGGCCGCGCACCTGGGCAAGTGGCCGTGCATCCGGCCGCACACCTGAGGTAGAAAGTCTCAAATATGCACGGGCGCGCATATGACACAGGTCCAGTAAAATGGCCATAACTTTCTGTATACATATCCACATAACGAACGGTTTGATGAGTTGGAAACTAGACTCAAAGGATTTAATGTGATAGCTTTTAGACCATATAAAGTTTTATATCTTGAGAGTTATGCTCGTTTGAATTTAGATCTTATGCGAACTCACTTGAAACTTTATCCCATCATATAATTTTCAACTTGACTTAGCCTTAGGGCTCTTCTTAGACCATAAACCATTCTTAATGCACCTCATACATATATTATCATCATCAATTGATATCATTCAAATTATCAGTCTTGTTCATACCCGAATTAATATAATTAGCACCCGTCAATCTTCTTAATGGTCTTAAAACACTTCAAAATTTTTCGGGGTGTTACATTCTCCCCCACTTAAGAACATTCGTCCTCGAATGTTTTACAAGTCATTATTAGGCACAGTATTATCCTCCTTTATCCTTAACCATCATCTTTAATCGTTCTTGACTTCATATAGATCTTTGATATTCTTCCAACATTTCAACTTCCTTAAGGCCCCAAAATTTGGCTAACTCCCAAATTTTGCAGAAATTTCGGCAGAGTCTCCCCTATAATTTGGCCTATCCACCTGCCAGATAATCACCAAAATCACCCTATCAACACATCCACAACTCTACCAAGCATCACAATGTATATCAACAGCACTAATCTCAACATTACATGCATTATATTATAAGAGTGAACTACACGTTTTTAAATCAGAATACTTAGAAAGTACCTTTCAAATCAAAACTAATTGTTATACAACCAAGCGAAAATATTTTCTTTCCACAACACTTTTGGCCTTCAAGATAACCTTCCCGATTTACAGACTTTGTCATAACACATTAACGGAGGCCATGTCAACTCCCATACTTATCTAACAAGGATGACAAATAGATACCCCTCATAAGCCGAGTATCACTAACTTTACCTTTGCTAGCTTTCACCGGAACGATAGACAAAGGATTTCCAACTACCTCCTTAGACATAGACACATGAAACACCGGGTACACAGAGGACAATAATAGGGAGACATCATAGTCATAGTTTGGCATATTCCTTTCATGATTTCATAAGGCATAATGTGGCTACACATACTTTACCCGTATTAGAAATTTACATAACATCCTCATGGAGAAAATATTGAGAATAATCTGTTCACTTTCTTCAACTCTGAATCTCTACACCGAACACCCGAACTAAACCTTTGGCGACCTCCAACAATTACTCTAAGATGTTCTAGTATGAAAATGACCATAAAATTTTCTATCCAATATATATATTTGATCACAGGGTGCTTCTTCTTCTTTAACATGTTTGAACCTTCAAATCACTATTTCACCTTATCACGCATGTATACCCGAGGTGATCCCGCATCACCCTATCCTATATAGGCCTGGCGACACCACATATTAAACATTATTAATTTAGCCTTAGCCCATAAACCTTGGAATCCAATTTCCAACATCCAAAAACCTTTTTTAAAGACCCGAATTTCACATCTACACACTGTATAAGTTTGAGCAAGTTGTATTAAGCTGTAACCATAACCTCAGATATAATCACACAACATACTATACAACCCGCATATTCACAGCACCATTCCCGATCATAGTAACTACTCAAAACCAACCAAGTACTAGTATTAAACCCCACTTTCCATAAAACCTCGTTCCAAAACCTTTGTACACCGCCAATGTTATTCTCCCAAATATAATGTATTCAAATTCGATAGTACTCATTCTAGGTCCAATGACCTCATCTCAGTAAACCTAACCACTTTATTGACATCCAACTCCAATATTTCCAACCAACTCCTCAAATTTTTTGAAAAGAATAACCATAGGTGCATGTGCTCAATTCCTCAAATACCCTACTCAATAATATTATATCATGTAGAGGAAGGAAAGACAATTAAATCAGATAAACGATCAAGAAATTTGCAAATTCCACGCGCTGCATGGTATAGTCCCAGGCCTCCTGTCCAAATATATCATATGGGAGCATTTAAATAGGTATACAAGTATATGATGAGTAGGATAGGATTCTCACATTCCCGGACTGGTAATAAATGTCATGCTAAAGTGTAGGCATGTACAAAGTGTGCTATCGTAGCTCAAACAAAAAATATCTTTCATCACTAAGGCATTTATCAAGTTTATTCAGGGATTTTAACTCCTATGTAGCCTCAATCACGGCTCAAATAGCTCACGCAATGTTACAGATATGAGAAACATCACCGCTTAAAGCTCAACAGTCGATTCCAGGCTTATTATAGCCCAAACGCAATCTGAGCATGGATAAATAGCCCTCTAAAAACTCCTCAATGACTTAACCATAACCCGTACAATTATCTAGTTAACTTGCCCACACTTTCATAGTCCGCGGCACCAAACAATTTGCTTCTGAAAACTCCCAGTCCCCAAATCCACATAAAACATGAACCGATATAGCCGATCCCAACTCCAACACTTAAATGACTAACACACCCTTCATGCCAGGTCATCCCATTAGTAATACTTCCATAATTCTTTCGTGCCATATAACAATAATTTGAATATCAGCAGCCTATCAACCAAGTGAGCATCGCAATACCAACGAACATTTGTAAGTCAAAACATAATGTGCCTTCTGAAATACACACCATTCTTAGGATTTACCGAGCAGTTATAACATTCATCTAAGTGTCTAAAACTGACCATGTTGTCCAAAATTCATGACCTTCCATTCAAGACTAAACTGCCACCTTGCAAATGTAAGTCTAAATCCCGCACAACACACCACATCTATCATGCCATCATGTGAAAGGCACGAGAATCTCATTATCAACTCTGAGTCACTAGCAAATTGCATACCAGGTTAGTTAGAAACCTTCTATTTGCTCCCTTCCAAGAGGAAATCACAATGCACAACATGTTCCTCACACAGGTAGAAACTATCCGGTTCAAACCATCAAGAACACTTTGAAATCTATTTGCACATAACCAAGCTATCAGAATTAAATCTTTCTAACTCAACCAAGCAACTCTTGTAGCCAAATCCTAGAGTATTGCCACGAAACACTCATAAGGCCTCATTATAAGACATCCTAACTTAGAACCACACTGCCCTAAGGCCCATAAGCCGTTGTATTTCTTCTTAAGCACCCCATAAGTACCACCACTGAGATACCCACTCTGATGAGACTTTATGTGAACTTAAAATTGTTCTTTTAAATTTCTTATACTGGAATGTAGAATCCAAGGTCATACAGAATTACCGCGAGTCCCGGCACCATCAAATGCAAATCTCAGATTCTATCCATACACAAGTCCGGAAAAATTCTCAATTGCTATATATAAATTTCGGACCCATTAGAACCTTCTCAGGAGTCACCCACTCGGCTCAAAACTGAATTGCACTGCCCAAACGGGCCAAAAGACAGATACGCCATTAGCACAACAACACTCAAAGAAGTAATCCTGCCTTATCACTACTGGTCGAATTCATATTCCATACGCACTACATTCTCTGCAATTAACAACTTGATCATTCCATGATTTTAATATTTTCATAAGTGCATTATATCCCGTATTCAGGAAATTTCCTTACTTGAGTCATCCTCGATCTCAGCCTCTGTAGTCATAACTTCTCCACAAGTATATCTCGGACCGAAACATAATTTAACCTATAACCATGAAATCGAATTGTCAATAATAGGCTCCCCTACTTGGCTCAAAGCCATAGATCCAAACATTCAATAATTCACAATACCCATATTCAATTACTGCCATAATACCATAGTGTGATTTAACTAAACTCTTCCCCAAGCTCATGCATCATAACCTATATAGTACCTCAAATCGTCTACTAAGCTCGCCTTCATTCTTGTAAAGGTCAGGTCAACTTTCTTGACCAATTCAAATTCCAATCCCAATACATCTACCCTACTAGTGGAAAAGAAGATTCTCTACATTCGCAGGTGATAACCCGCATGCTTAGCCCCAAACCCGCATCTTTCTATACCCTTTTTACTGCCACAACTCCTACGTAATCACTTAACCTTCATGAGTTTGAACTCATCAACAGGACATAAAAAGTTAGTTTGTTCCATAATTACACCACGTGCATCCTTCAACAAATTCATAACTCGAGACTCTACGTCAAATCGAGATAGAAGTCAAATACCCAATAGTCCTTTTTACATATCAAGCAAACATTTTTTTCCGTCACTTTCAAACCATCTAAACACCTCCCAAAATCACAATATAATCATCATATGGTCATCCAGCCATTTATCGAGCCATAAATTTCACTCATAGGGACACTGCCGGACATATGAGTCCAATTGTACAAGTTCACACAACTGAAACTACCGTGCCTAAGCTACGGTCTAATCCTGGCCTCAAGTCTTCCAGACTGGCCCATCACTAAAATACAAAATACACCTTTCGAACCTCGTTCATGGAATCACAAGCCGCGATGCACAGTTGATACCGAGCGCTCACATGCGCATACGAATGCATGGAAGGAATTCAAAGAGTTATGTCTCAAGCTGAATCAATTCCGCACGATAAGGAAAAAAAGATAAGAAATTATCCTAAATGCCTTGTATCCTCTCGAAGATAAGTATGGACGTCATCATACCGATCCGCAAGACTCTACTAGACACTTACTTATGACTTGTAGAATCTATGAACCTAGAGCTCTGATACCAACTTGTCATGACCCAAAATCTGACTAATCGTGATGGCACCTAACTCAACCCGCTAGGTAAGCCAATTAGCATCTAACCAATTCTAATAATATTTAATAAGAGAATTAAGTAAAAGCAATTATCTGAATCCTATACATTTTCCAAGGAATGGTAGTACAAATCATGAGCTTCTAAGATTGGAAATTACAAAGCTGGTATGAAATAAATACAACATCTATTCGAAATGTACATAAACAGATATTTTTAAAAATCTAAGGCTACCATGAACAAGAGACAGCAATGTCTGGAATACAGGTACGTCTTCATATCCAGCTTCCGCCATGTATAGCAACATCAACATCCAAAATTTGTGCTTAAGGTGCAAAAGTATAGTATGAGTAAAACGGACCCCATGTACTCAATAAGTAACAAACTTAACCTTAGGTTGAAAGTAGTGACGAGCTAGAATGAAGGTCAGGGTCTACACCAATATCCAATAACATCTCATAACAATAAAATTAAGGCAACACAAAGAATAACTCAATAATAAAATGCTCAGCTCGTTCACAGTTTTCAAAACAAAATAAACATTTTCTTTTCAAGTATAATAGTAAAACTCAATTCTTTTCACTGAAATCACCAAAATATGAGTAAGTCTAAAGACCGTGATTTTTTCCAAAAACTTTCTTCAACAATAGGAAATTTCATTTTCAAATGAAATGAGGAAAGTACATCTCTATGCCTATATGTCAATGTGCATGCCAATGCAATGTAACATAGTGATAAAACCATATGCATACTCTTAGAGTATCAATTCACTCAATCCTCCCAGTCACTCAATCCTCTCAGTCACCCAGTACTCCCAATCACTCAATCCTCACAGTCACTCATGCATCACAGTCACTCAATCCTCCCAATCACACGGCACTCACACTCAGTAGGTACTGTGCTCACTAGAGTGTGTACAGACTCTGGAGGGGATCCTTCAGCCCAAGTGCTATAACAAGCCAATCATGGCATAAATCAATGAAACATGCTGTGGCGCGTAGCCTGATCCCATAAATATCCTCACCATCAGGCCCTCGGCCTCACTCAGTCATCATTCTCTCCAGTCTCTCGGGCTCACAATATCATGACAAATCAGCCCAAAATGATGATATAATGAATCAATAAATAGCAACAGAGACTTAAAGATGATATGAAATGAATGAACATGACTGAGTTTCAAATTTCAATTTAAACAAATTCAACAACAATATAACCTCTGTGGGTCTCAATAATACTGGCATATAGCCTCAGCATGATTTTAACATGATTCTCAGCTCAATAGCTCTAGTACGTAGAGATTTTCATGATTTCAGATAAGTTCAAATAACTATACAGTACCACAAGAATAACAGAGTCACAGTTCATACGGTGGACGCCCACACGCCCGTCACCTAGCATGTGCGTCACCTCAATACCAAACACATAACACGTATAATTCAGGTTCATACCCTCAGCTCCAAAATTAGAAGAGTTACTTACCTCGAACAAGCCAAATCCAATACCGAGCAAGCTGTATAACTCAAATCCCGATGATTTTCTTTAAAATCCCTCGATAATAAGATCGCCACAAATCGAGCTTTCTTAATTCAACTCTTTAGTGATATTAAAAACTCCTACTACTCTTATAACTTCAATCTACATCAACATAATTCAATTGGACAAATATTAGTAAACAAATTTCCAGATTTGGTCATTTAGGCATTTTATCAAACACCTAGTAGGCATACATTTATACATTTCTTAACCATAGAATTAGTTCTTCCAACTACCATCATGTACCAACAATTTATCCCACCATCATTCTTTAACAACTTATAATCCTAACATCACACGTGTGACTAACCATTCTCACCCAACCAACAAAATTCCATCAAATAATCACATTTCAATTTTTACAATGGGTATTTATTTAAATTGAGAATTTATGGCTTCCAATCACTATACGATGAGTTCCAATACTTGATTCATACTCATATTTCCATAATAAATCCATACATGTATATATAATACTCTCACACCCAAGAATCATACTTATTATGACCTACTTTTAATCCAAATCCCGAAATTGAAAACTAGGGTATGTAACCTTACCTCTTTGATGAAGATCTTGTGATTAGCTTCCTTGATTCTTGGAGATTGGTGCAAGATTGGATGATTGGAATGTTAGGTATACTCCTTCTCTCTCTAAAATGCTCTTACATCTCTCTAAAATATCAGGTTTTAATTCAAAAATAACTTAACCCCTCCCGTCTTTAGGGGTATTAAATGAGCTCCTACGTGCGTGGCCGCGCACCTGAGGCAGAAAGTCTCAAATATGCACGTGCGCGCATATGACACATGTCCAGTAAAATGGACATAACTTTCCGTATATATATCACAATGATGAATTGTTTGATGCATTGGAAACTAGACTCAAAGGGCTTTAAAATTATAGGTTATACACCATATAACTCTTCATATCTTGAGAGTTATTCTTGTTTGAAGGTAGATCTTGTGCGAACTCACTTGAAACTTTATCCCATCATATAATTTTCAACTTGACTTAGCCTTAGGGCTTTTCTTAGACCATAAACCATTCTTAATGAACCTCATACATATATTATCATCATCAATTGATATCATTCAAATTATCAGTCTTGTTCACACCCGAATTAATATAATTAGTACCCGCCAATCTTCTTAATGGTCTTAAAACCCTTTGAAATTTTTCGAGTGTTACATTATGTGGCTGCTAATGATGTCACATTGTTAAATTTTCATGAACTAAATAATAGGTGGCATGCGGTATACTAAATAATCTACAAAATTAAAATTATACTTTATTATGTATGCTTATGGTTTTACCTTATAATACGATTTTAGTATGCCTAGTATAATGATTATATATTAGTTTACTGTCAAATATAATATAATAATAATAATAATAATTGTAAGTATTATATTTTGATAAGATAAAATATTAGTACAAGAAGTATATACTAAACCAAATGTTTCATTGATGATAGTACTTATCAAATTAACATGTTGAATCATTTCTATATAGAAAGCACATAGTAGTAGATAGTAGACAAATATTTTTCCACTATTTATTTTTGATTCCCTGATTGACTTAAAGGTTCTGCTATATCTTTTTATTTTTCTAGAGAGCATAATACTTAGTTTTCACAAAAGTGCATGATAACTAGTAGTACTATTATTCTGTTTGATACATCATTTTTCCTTAATGTTCTGGTCATTTCACTTTCATCTTGAAGTAAGCTTATTGCAGCAAAGACCACATGTGAATTTTCAATATTTTTGTATTTTCATATATCAGTTTGATACTAATTACTTAGCTGATTTGAGTAAACGAAAATCTATTGTTGAGAATTACATCCAAATGACATTATGAAGAGTTTAACTCAAGAGGTAAGCATTTCCTTCATATTTGAAATTATTTTTGTCCTTTGTTATTAATGATATCAACTTCAATCAGTTCAAGCCACAATGCACCATGAAGGTAAGACATCAGGATCAAGTCCCTCCATAATGATAAGAGTTGTGTTTGAGTCCCAATTCATTATGGCCTAACATGCCTTTATATTGGTAAGATAATGGGTTTGAGTTCCACTATACCATATTGATGATATAATGATGACTAAATAAAAATAATATATTTTTCATTAAAAGGCATGAACGTTGTCCCACTTGATTTGCTCCATTCTGGAAGTGAATGTGATAGCAGCGCATAATAAGTCTAAATGAAGACAAGTGGTTGAACAACGAACGTGGACGTTCCAAAGATCAAAATAATAATAATCATCACTATGATTATAAAATGAGAATAATAAGGTTTCTCAAAATCGTCCTTCAAAATGTGAAGGTAATGTTTACCATCAAATTAATATGAAAAATAATAAAGCACGCCGCTGATTATGATACATTCTTTGAAGAGAATGTGACTTGTGATAAGCATTGAGAATGCATACCCATTCCTAAAGTTGAATATGGCAATATGTGATAAAAGTAATGAATAAAGACGTGCAATGCATGATTAGATGAATACCACACAACTCACCTCTAAGGGAGGTTTGAGTGCAATGAAGAGAATAAATATTAGTGTGTGATTACATGAATATGTCATCGGTTGCGTACATGTGATACGCCAAAAAATATTTTGTTATGCCTTATAAAAGGTTATTAGAGGCAAAATTAAAGCAAGAAATAATTTTGCTTATGATGATTTTGACCCTGACAATTTATTATGATATAATTTTCTTCGTGAATGAGACAGTTGCCATGTGAATGGCGTGACAAAAGATCTTGTAGGACAAAAGTTGTTAAGTGCTCCGAAATAATTAATTTGTTACTACCCGGATGAATAAAATTATTCATGACATTGATATTGTAAAGTCTCAAAAGAAACTTTTTGAGTTTCAAATGTATAAGTCAAAGTGGTTGGCATATTGAGACTATAAATGAAAGGAATATTGAATATCTTCATATTTCTATAATCATAACAGGTTGTGATGACCCGATAGGTCATCTTATATTTTAGAACCTAATTCTGTATTACGAAGTCTCAAAAATCACATTTTAGCTTTCCTTGACTTGCGTGCGCAGTCCGGGTGTTCTTCCGGAAGGCTTATATGTTAAAAACTGATAAAAATAAGAATTTTGCCTTAGAAATTCATTTAAGTTGACTTCGGTCAACGTTTTGAGCAAACGAACCCGGATTCGTGTTATGACGGTCCCGGTAGATCCGTATCGTGATTTGGGACTTGGGTGTATGCTCGTAATCGAATTCGGAAGTCACTAGCCCGAGATATCAGACTTTGTTGAAATTTGAAAGCTAAAGGCTTAATGAATTTTAAATGTTTGACCCATAGTTGACTTTTGGGATATCGGGTCCGTATTTTGGTTCTGGAATTCAGTATAGGTCCAATACCATATTTATGACTTGTCTGTAAATTTGGTGAGAAACGGAGTTGGTTGGACGTGATTTGGACGTCCGTTTCTGAAAATAGAAGTTTCAAAGTTTTCTTGAAAATTTCATTTGATTTGGTGTTCAATTCGTAGTTTTAGGTATTATTTTGGTGATTTGATCGTGCGGGCAAGTTTGTATGATATTTTTAGACTTGTGCGCATAATTGGTTTTGAGTCTCGAGGGCTGGGCTCAGGCGAGTTTCGGATAGGCTACGGGTGTTTTGAACTTAGGAAAATCTGATTTTTTTTTGCTTCAGCTGTTATCTGGTGTTGTCTTCTTTCGCGAACGCGAAGGGTAAAACGGGGCAGGGTGAATTTCTTCTACGCAAATAGGTAGCTAGGTCACAAACGCGAAGTAATGAGGGGGGGACCTTCTTTCAGCAAATATTCACGAGGCGATTATACCACATACGC